>JAFIDM010004315.1:69055935-69084122 GCA_023159025.1 Thereuonema tuberculata
CTCCATCACTAAATTCTAAGTAAGTGAGCTTTGTTATTGTTTCTTTATTTTATCAGTGTGCTTTCCACAAAATAAAAGAAAAGGAAGCAAGAAATTAACCTTGCCGTAATAATTTTTATAATTGAAGCAATAATTTTGCAGTTTAAACATTAGTCGAATTGACAAGAGTAGAAATTAAACTAGAAGTTGCGAGATTTAAGTATAAACATTTTAAATAATGAAATTTTGTTTTGGATGAAGGATTAATTTTAATTTGATTTTCCACTTAATTACATTGATTTAAAAAAAGTAAGTACAACAGAAAAATGAAGAAAAGAAGATAAAATGACATTTCTCCATAGATTTGAAATCTTTTTTAAGTGTATGTCAAAATATCCTGAAACATTAAACCTTAATTTTAACTTAAATTTCAAAAGAAAGTAAACAATGCATTATAATATTTTGCTCTTTTTGTCAACTTTGGCTTTTTATTTAATTATTTTTTTTTTACTCTAAAGCATATTTTATTGTGGTAGGTAAATAAAATTGTAAGGAAATTTCATTCTTATTTTTATTTTTATCATTTTTAAGTCTCAAATATCCTATTTAGCATTAAGCCAATTGCACACAAATGTAGACACATTTAATAACACTGTAATTTTAATTGGCTCGAAATCTGCAATACAGGCAATAACATGTTGTAACCCATCTACAAGTCCTGAAGGACAAGAGTGCCGACAGCTAATACCAGTCCCTAAAATCTACAAGTAAAAGAATAGTGTTGCAGTAGATACCTGGTCACCGTGGCCTAATTCACGAGCAGGCGGACACTAGCAAAAAAAAGGCACTCAAATTCAACCGTTATAACTAGAGAAATACCATTTAGTATAGCAAAATCAAGAATTGAAGAAATCCTGTAAAGATCTAAATATAAAGGAAATCGCACAATGTTCACAAGGGAAACAGTGGAAAGAAAGAAATACTGGCCATGCCTGACAATCCACGAAATGAAGCAGTTGCCGTCTTCATTACAGGACACGATCTTGTGAGAAAACATTGGCATCGCATTGGAATAGTACAAGTTCGTACAGCACTCTCTTTGTCAAAGAGAACACATGGATAGAAACAACCTGAAAAAAATGTCCATCACTTACCAAAACTATATCTACACGATATGGGAAGCCCAAGGTTTATGAAAGAGGGTGTGACTGTCTTCATTATTCGCTTGCCATTAGAATAAATAAATAAATTTATGAAAAAATGTTGGCACCAAAAACAAAAACAAAAATCTATTCAGGATGTAGCACATACATTGAATTAGGTCAATATGAAAATATATAGATACAGTGCACACACTCTAATGTGAACACCCCGGTATTATGAACACATTACGACGGTCCCGGCGAAACTCCATAGACTTAACATAAGATGAACTCTCTGTATTATGAACGCTACTTTTGATCCCCATTCGACCTTTACCTCTCTATAAACTGAATGTGTGTTTGCAATTGGAATTCGGGAAATTCCTCCAGCATGGAAATTCGGAGAAATGCCCCGCCTCCACTGACATTAGGTGTTGGTTGGACAGCATTGTTGCTTCTGTTTCTTCCATTTTGCTCGGCAAAGAAAAATTTTCTTTGCCTCCAATGATAGCGAAGGGGCGAATAAGCACAGCACTTATGCAGATATGTCAGAAATAAGAAGGAAAACAAAAAAATGGAAAGAACTGAAGCTTCAGGAAAAATATGAAGTTGTTCAAAAATTAAAATCAAAAGTAAGTCAAAAGAAAATTGCATCTGAGTTTGGAATTTCAGTAGGCCAAGTCTAACGTCATCAGCAAGAAAGAGAAAGAAATTATAGCCGCTTTTGAAGCAACCTTCCTCAAATTGTAGAATTTTTGAAAAGAAAACGGGAAACGAGAACATAAACAATTATGTCTGGAAGTTTTTTTGCCAAATGAGAACAAAGAATCTTAAACTGGACCCTTGCTAAAGACCCTTCATCTCGGTAACTGGCATGGCTAACCAGGATAAGTATTCTATACAGTCTATAAACTCGCTACGTACGTGCATTTCCCAATCTCCCTCTATAATGAACGCCCCCATAATCTGAACACTTGGTCGCTCTCATGAGTGTTCAGAATAGGGAGAGTGCACTGTATATATAACATAGTCATTGCAAAATTCGTTTTAATCATTCTTTGCAATTTCCTTTGAGGCTATTCATTTACATGGAATGAAGTTTCAGAATTGCTGTCTAAAATACAATCTGATTAGTCTAATACAAAAGTTATGGCCTCTGAAATTGGAATTGATTACTTGGCCAGCTCTGTTACTGCTATCGAATATGTTGCTGTTATCACATAGTTGTAGAACCTCTACATTACAAAGCCACTTTTAAGATTACCGATGTATTGATTTGTTTTTAAGTGCATTTGTTTTCTTTGAATTATTTATTATTTTTACGGAATTCGCTCTTCTGTTGATTTTACAGATTGCTTATCCACCTGTTTGTCTTCATTAGTTTGTTTTTTCTTTGCTTTATATGAATTTTGTTTCCTTTGAGTTAAGTTTTTTCGATTGCTTACTTTCTGTTTTATTCATTTATTAATTTATTTGACTCCTATTTTTATTGCCATGGAAAACAAAAGGAGAAAATTTTTAAGGAAATTAAGCTTTAAGGTCTCATGAACTTCTTGTCTTGAATGTAATTTGTAAGCATCAGAGGTGAGTAGTAATTTTGAAACAAGTGTGTGTGTATTGTTGTTGTTGTTTTTTGTTATGAAAAGTACTGGAAAAATAAAATTTGAAATGAATTGGGAAAAAAATACTGTTTCAAAAATTAAGTTTTTTAATGAATTTATATTTGAACAGATTGGCTTCAATGCATTCCATCCACCACTCTATACAACGTGGTTCTTTCCTGATCTCAGATACCTCAAATCCTAACTAATGTTTAAAAGTGAAAATCTGTAAGTTTGTATGTCGTTCAATCACTGTGCAACTGATGAGAATGAAATTTTGCATGCGGATAGACTATGAGGAAGAATAGTCATCCCAGTCCATCAAGTAGTTCCCAGGAGTGAACGAAAAACATCCCAAAACTCTCAATAATTGGCGCCTTCAGTTTTAAATCCATTCATTCTTTGCGTCATTCTTTGCAGGTGACGAACACGATTTAACTAATAATTATATTAGGCGATGTCTACAGTGATAAATATATATACAATATGGATATTGTTTACAATTTAAACTGTAATTTAGAATATAACATTAATTTTTATTGATCACATGATTTTTTACTAACTGGGGAAGGTTTCAAGCGATAGGGTGTGGAGAAGGCTGGGAAGTCATAAATTCTCCGATCTCGATATTAATTTGCTAAATAAAGTGGGTTTTGTTTTTTGTTTTTTCGTTACATATGCAAGACTTCTGGAGCGAAGTGACGGTTCGCTGTCTAGTCGTATATAAATAGACATTAACAGTGTTATTTCAGAATTTTTCTAGATTAAAAGCCTTTTTTACTGTTATATATTTTCAGGTTCATTCATCATTGGAATTTATCAATCTCAGTTTCTTCTTCCTACAATAATTTTGAATTTTAAAAAATAATAATTATAGATAAATATAGATACACCTGAAGATTGTTCCTTTATAAAATGATCATTTATCTTGACTGTCAACAAAGACATTAAAAAAAAAAAAATGAAATTTAGATATTTGACATAAAGGTGAGAGATATCAGTTAGTTTTTATTTTTTCTTAATGTAAGCTTTATTATTTTGGATATCAAAACCAACTGCATTTCTCAGTTGTTTTCCAGTTTGTCAGGTTTCTTAGCTCCATTCGTTTATCAATATTGTAATGTAGATGATCCTCTTGAGAAGGTTGTTTCCTATAAATAAAAATGAACCCACAATAATAAAGAACCTCTTTTGTTTTCCTTTTTTTGTTAACGCCACTTTTTACCTCTGCATTTTGATGTAGCCTGTATTCTTGAACTGCGACTTTCCACCGAAGGATGATTGGGGCCATTTTGAGTTTCGTCAGATCATTTAATTAAGTCTTTTAGAATCTTCTTGCGTTTGCCAAGCATCGACAGTTGTGAGGTTAGTAGTCTCCTTGTTCATAAGAATTTTTGTTTAATTGTTATTTTTTTAATTACTTAATCGAGAGCACAACAATGATAATTTCATATTTTTAAATGGATATCATCTGTAGCTTTTCTTTTTTTCTAATCTCTCAAAAAAAATATATATATATATATATATATATATATATTTCTTAGAGTACATTAAATTAATTGTGGGAGGGGAAAGATATTGGAGAAATCCGAAAAATTAGCAGACCATACTTAAGAGAATTCACAATTTTTATCAATTTGATAGTTTATGATAATGTTATTCAATTTCTTTAATTTGTTTATTAACAAGTACTCCCTCCATTCAAAAATATGGTTTACATTTTAAAAGAAATAATTTTAAAATGTATACCAGATTTTCGGACGGAGGGAATAATATACTGCTCCATATAGGAGAAACAGTCTCTGCAGCTCAGTCTGCTGCACAAAGATGTACGCTTGAATCCTGGTAATGATGTTTCTTTCATTTCTGTTGAAAATGTGGGAAACCAGCTGGAGAGACCTTAAGTAAAGTTCCTTGAATTCTCCATAGCTTTCTATAGCCTGTGGAAGGCAGAGAACCCATTACAGTATCCTTCCTGGTACATCTGTACATAATCGTGTACCATACCATAAAGTAGGCATTGCACTCTCCCTATAAGTGTAACGTATAAATTTGCAAGATTCTGGGTCAATTAGATTATTATTATTGTCAGTTTATTATGAAATGTAATATGAGCTTCAGACTGCTCCTAACTTTGTCAACTTTGTTAAATGGTGGTCAAAGTATGGTTCTGAAATTTGTTCTATTGCAATAGCATTCTTCACTTCAGATGTCACTTAGCAGGGGATTGTTTTGTGCAACATGAATGTTCAGCTTTTTACTTCAGTTCACTTCTGAAGGTTATCCTTTGCAATTTGTTGGAAATAGACAAATAAGCTGGTCCATAATGTTCATGAATGGAAATTACCACCAATTTAAGTAAGTAGCAGTAAAGAATTCTGAGATGCTAGTGTTTTTCTCTTTTATGATTTCACTTCTATCTTAGAAAGTAATAAGAGAATTATGATCACTCGTTGTTTTACATTTAGACACCCAACTGATTTGAGGAGCTGGATATCAGTATTTTCGATTTCATTTTCCTGATCAGATACTAAAGTGAAAATTCACTTCACATTGCAGAGATTATGCTTGTAAATACAGTACAGAGCAGTTTCAGTTAATATAAGAAAAATTAATCTATGTCTTTTTATACACTCCTGATAAAGGCGTTTGCAGAAATGTCAAAAGGTCTTGACTCATCAACACAGTGTGAAGAGGTTTTACTGGAAACAATTACATTTTTTCTTCAGTTAACAATAGTGTCAAGCTTTTGTGATTTCTGTTGTAATACAGTAAAACCTCTTCAAGTCGTCACTCAAGGGACCAAACATTTTTGACGACTTAGTCGGAGTAGGAATTTTTGAAAAAAAAAAAAACACAGAAATACACTATTTTTATGAATTGCTGTAGGATTCGGTGAGAAAAACAAGATTTTCAGAAATCAATTCATGCAAATAAATGAGTGGAAAAAAAAAAAAAAACACTTTTTATAGTTACCACATTTTAATCATTTTTTTAAAAAAGGCAATGTCTGTCTTTGAAACGTTCCAGCCAATCATTGCTGCCGCCGAAATCTTCAATGTTCAGCTCCTTAGCAATTTCCATGGCTTTTTCTTTGAGAATCATGACAGAAATCGGCACATGTTTGCGATCTGGCATGTATTAGCCATCGAACTAGCTAAAACCTCCTCGATCTCGTCAAACTTCGATTTCCTCATTCTCATTCTTTTTCTTTTGTCTTTGCAGTCAGCTTCTTCAATTACTTGTTTCGATGATAGAATATCGTTTAATGTAATCCTGTGAATATGGTGTTCTTTGGCAAAAGCTGTTTTTGAAACTTTTGATTTTTCAAAAAGTGCAATTAAGTTTGTTTTTTTTTTCTTCAAAAGATAACGGGGCAAGTTTTCGTTTCCTTTGCATGTTAAAGACGTAATCGAACCACGAAATTGCAAGAGAAAAAATAGCTTTTATAGCGGAGCTTACTCGCTATGAAATGAAGTCACACTCAGGAGCAGTCAAGAAAAACGTCTACACGCGATAGTCGCAGTGAGAAGTGTGCTTTGAATGATTAGCAGTGAGATTCCAAGAACCCAAACACTACAAAGGGGTAGGAAAGGAATGAAGTGACAGGTATTGTCGAAAATTCCCCATAAAGGCTTAGCTTTCTTAAAGTGAAGGGGCGCGGCTGAAAAGACAACATGATGGCATGCAAAATGGAGAAGAAAGATGCTTTTGGCCATTTTGAGAGTGACGAGTTATCCGGAGTAGAATTAAATTTGGTGACGAGTAAGGAGGGTTATTTTACATTATTGTCTGTGAGACCTTGTCGGGACCAAAGAAAAACGACGACTTAAACGGAGTGACGACTTAACGAGGTTTTACTGTATTACAAAATAATGTCAGCTTAGTACACGTAGTTCTGATAAATTTAAGTATTTGATCAGTTAAACCTTCCTTTGGTATTGGGATCTAAGTATTCATCAGTTATTTATTACACATAATAGGAACTAGTATGATTAGTTATTATGTAACGATACTTGAATTATTTATTTAAACAAGTGTTCTTGTTGAATCAGTATTTTCCTACCTTGATAATGTTTGGACAAAGATCAACCTTGACTGATGAATCTCAGTAAACGTATGTATTTTAGTGGAATGAACGATGAGTGTTGCAGAGGGAAGAATGGAGAGAACAAATGAATGAGAATCTTTCCAAAGTGGGGGTTTCAGAGCTTTCGTGAAAAGAGTGGTATGTAGGGATAGGAAAGTTTAGATAAAAGAAAAGAGAAATTTTGTTGAGGTCAACTGCTTTACATGCTATGGAAGATATGAAATACTTAAGAATTGTCAACTTAATCTCACAAAAGATGGTAGCACAGTTGGGTGGAGGTGGTGTTTTGATCTGGGAGCTTTTTCTTGGCATGCCCAAGGCCCATTAGTTATCGGCCCATAAACACTTGAATGATGAATGCTACAAGGACCTGTTAACCGACTATCTCCATCCATCCATCCATTCCCGATCACAGTGCCATATTTCAATACAATAATACACATTGAAGTTAGGATTTATATATAAATATATGAACTATTTATTTAATAATTAAGTTCAAGTGATAATACAGGTATTTAAAAAAAAGCAGATAGTATTCATCAAAACAGGAAGGGGGAAAAAGTCTTAATAAACATGGGTCCTACAATTAATATCTTTGAAGATAATAGGCTATCTTTTTACTTGAGATCTTGGTCGTTTTGGTTGTCTTACTGTTAGGTCTATCTTCCTATTATAGCTCATCGCTTGCTTTACCTCTACAGTGCAGTAATCAAATGAATATTTAAAGGTTTGCAGTTATTCATACACTAGTAATTTGTTAGCAGATATTAAGGTTGTAAATACCAGTACGAGGTTTCTGTAAGCAGAATGCAGTGTAACGTTTTGTTATTCTGTGCAGTTATAACAGGAAATAGTCTAGTGGAAGCCTATTATTCCACTTGGAAAATGGCAGACATGATTGTCTGCTACATTTAGCATTGGAAGCAATCAACAAACACTGTGTCCTTTGCATCAGAAATATCCAGCACACCGGATACCAACGCAAAGGATATTCAGCAAGCTACTCCAGAGCAAGTTGCAGAACCTGGATCATGGACACTGCAAACAACAAACTTGCATCAGACCTCGCTCAGTTCATATGCCTGATATGGAGGAGCTGATATTGAATAGAGTGGAAGAACATCCTGAAACAAACTTAAGGAGAAGCTGAAGGCATCAGTTATTCTCTGGTCTGGTCAATTCTTCACGAGCAGTTATTGTACACATATCATGTTCGAGTGCAAGCTTTTAGGCCACCAAATCACCATGTCAGATTTAGAGTTTTGTCAGAAACTTCTAAGAAAGTGGATTGAAGACCTGAAGTTTACAGCCAGTATTTTATTTACCAATGAGGTGGTTTTGATCAATGCTATCTGTTGTGAAAATAGGAGATTTTTTTTATTTACATCCTGTATAATTGTGCTTTAGTTTCCCCCGTAGGTTTAGGGGTCAGTACTTAGCCACTGCTAACTTTTTGCACTACTTTTTGTTTTTGTTTTTTTGTCTATTAGATCATTATCTAATAAACTTTAAAAAAAAATAGTTAGAACTCAAAGTGGACATTACATTACCACACCTATAATATCGTACGCTGGCTTTGATAGCGATACTAATGCTACTGGCTGATTGGATTGACTAATTATTAAAACAACAAGGGTGGTTGTAATATCTTGGCTGGGTTTATGTATGATATAATCAACTACTTTATCAATAGAAGTTAAAGGAAGATGTTATAGAATCGATCTGTATTTGTTGAGTAAATTATTAAAAATAAATCATATTTTCAAGCTGACTTTGGTCTAAGAGTTCTATATCTTGGAGAATTCAAGACATGTGCTTTTTCATTATTTCTAATTACAGTAAACTCCTGATTATACGCAGACCTCTCCTATTTCCATTTTTTATACTGCCCAATAAATTACGGAATTAAAAAAAAATTAAATTTAGAATAAGATAAACAATAAAAGAGGCTAACAAAGTAAGTGAAGACAATTATAGACAAACAATTTAAAGAACGACCTTGTGGACGGAGCTTAGGCTGGCAGGTTACACTAAATTACGGGATAGCCTTCCCGAGATAATAAAATTTAAAAATAAATAAATAATTGTTTATAATGTATGTACTGTAACTGTACGTATTGCCATTTTAATGTAAATAAAACATGTTAAAAGCATTTTTTGTGTTGATTTTCGTTCTATTTCGGATTATCTGCAGAATTCTCTTATCCGTGGTTGCCGTGCCACCCAATTCCGTGGATAATCAGGAGTTTACTGTATATCTTAAAATTATTGTTTGCACATTTTCTTTCTAATAATGTTAATTGTTGCCAGTAAAAAAAAAAAAAAAAAAAACGCTCTTCCTTCAGCCCTTCTCTCTTTTTTTTTTTATAATAAAAAACTGAATTTGTGTTATTTTATTAATACTAAGGAGGCTTAACCTGCATGTAATGAAATAAAGAAAAATGGAAATAAATAAAGCGCACTTAATTACAAAAAGTTGAGAGAATTATACGTGGTAATAATCTGACAACTCTCCGACTTTCAATATACCTTCCCTCATCATGTCGTCCTATATGCTTGTGCCGTACCTGATGAAGGAATACACACAGTATTCCGAAACTGTCAGATTATTACCATGTATAATTCTCAACTTTGTAAGTAAGTGCGTTTTATTTATTTCCATTTTTCTTTTTCTTTATTTTATTAATCATGGTAATTTTCTCAATCAAATTAACAAGAAGAATCATTTTTGGTTTTCTTGTAGTTTCATGCTCCTAGTGAAGCAATTTTACTATGTTCATCATTAAAGTACCGTATGAGTTGAGGATGAATCTGCCTTTTATATATTTGAAAATCGATTTAACTATTAAATGCTTAAAAATCCCATTTTCAGTATATTTTTAATTTTGTTTATCCTTTCAGTGATATAGAATTTGTTATTTTACAGAAATTCATTATTATAGAATTTTTGAAAAATATTTTGAAGTGAGATGACTATAAGTAGTTAATATATCTGAATTTAATGGCAGAAGAATAAAAATTTTGTAAGGAAATCACAGTGTTAAAAGAAGAATTGAAAGATGAGATGTTTTACTTCGTGAAATTTACACGCTTTCTTATGAAGCTTCGTAAATTGCTTATTATTTTTTGATAATAGTAGATGATTAAATGCTATTCTTTTCTTTAGGTATTACCTTTAAATTGTGGTTTATAAGAAGAGCAAAATAGCTTCTACATTTATAATTAGATCCTATATTTTCATAATGTATACATTTTTTTTCTTGTCTATTTTTTTTAATTCTATTTTTGCAGAATACAAATATGTTTTGAGTTAGCCTAATAAAAATAATACAGTTTTAATGCATATTTTGACATTTTATTTTTAGGCCACATTCTGACAAATAAGAACATTTTGTTTCATTATATTTATAGATTGTTTTGTTTTTTGTGTTTTTCCCTTTTTTCAAAAAGGATATTAACGTAATTGCTTTTTTAGCACCGATTCCAAAATGCAAGTTTTGATATTTTTTTTTTCTTTTTCTTTTATCTAAGACTTAGATTACAAAAATCTATGCCTTTTTAATTTATGTATATATTTATGTTTCAAGAAAACTAGGTTTAAAAAAAAAAATCAACATCTAAAAGAATCGCTTGAGTTTTTTTGAACTGCACTTTTAAATAGTCAAAACAGTTCGCTTTTCAAATGGTCAAGTCTAACGTGGATAATATTCTAGTTTGATTGTTTCTGATGTTGAGTTTACAATTCTACTTAATCTTAATGTTTTGAAGTTTCTGTTGCATTTCTAGAATTGCAGGCAATTCCAACAATTTTAGTACCGTATAAGCTCCAATAGAGGCCCCCGGCGTTTATTTGCAAAACTAGCCTCAGCTCCCGGCGCTTAATAGAGACCGGCTGCTATTAGAGGCCGGCCATTATTAACAAAAACCTTCAGAACGCAATATTTTTACACATAAATACCGGCTAATATTACAAACAGCTACTTTATTTGAATTTCACAAGCTACATAAGACTGGTAAAGATAAATGGCAATGTCTTTCTGTACCTTTCGCTGCTATTCGTCGTCCGAATCCGCAATGGCGGACCTCACCGGAAGTTTCTTTCTCGTATTCCATCGCGCGAATCTTAAAGACAATGTCAAATGACCATTTCGGCGGCATTTTGTAAGGCAATGTACCGTAAAGTATTCCGCACGACTGTAAAGATACGGACGCTTACACTAGTATCGGTAGACAAATAATCGAAGACCCGGCTACTATTAGAGACCGGCTTCTATTTGGCCGTGTCCCCTCTGCAGACCGGCGACAATAAGAGACTCGGCGTTTATTGGAGCATATACGATACATAATTTGTAAAAAAAAAAAATGGCCGAATTTTATTGCTTAACCGTGACTTTGAATTCAGTTGATGCTTTGATCCTGAATATTCACGAGTAGTTAAGTGATACTGTTTGAAGATGCAATCCAGAAGTGACTGGAAATAAAACTTTGTCCCCCATACCCTCCAACTTCTACGGAGTATCCGTAGTTTGTACGGAAAATAAGTAAGTACTACGAAACTACGCGAAAATAGGGAAAAGCTACGGATTCAGAAATTTTCATCCTTAATTTTTTTTTTCCCTCAAAAAAAAAAAAAAAAGTGCTGATCAATTACGTTTTCCTGTCAAAATGGACGCCGCCATCTGTTCTCGCCAAGAAATTATAGTTAACTTATAGTAGGCTAACGTTTAATTATCGGAGAAGTTCTAATTTAGAAAAATACTTGTTTATTTATAGACTTTCATTTACAAATTATGTCTGTTAGATTTCAGGATTTATAAATACAATTTGCTTTTGATAAGTAACCAGCGATTAGCGCAATGGCGGACTCCTATCAGAAGATCAGACGGAAGTGCTTGACCAGAATAATCGATACTACATGCGCAGATCTCACAAAAACCGGGCGGCCAACTCTCATTTGGTTTGTAAATTTGTTGAAAGCTGCATACGCTTATATCATGGATCGGTTTTTAAAACCCTGTAATAAGGATATAGATGTAGATCCGCCTAGAAAGAAAAAAAAAAAAAAACAATCAAAAATTTCAAGAGGAGTAACGAAAGCTTTTCCCTTGTCTTCTACCAGGAAAGACTTATTTTGTCCGTTTTCTGATTGAACATAATATACCAATTTCGGCTGCGGATCATGCAGGTCCATTATTTTCAAAAATGTTTCCCGATTCTGATATTGCAAAGAAGTTTCGCTGTGGTCACACCAAAGCTAATGCTGATATGAGCAAAGAAAAGAGTATCAATAAACTCAATAAATAGTGCTTTAAGAAATGTGAATATGTATTGCTACAGGGTATGTGCTTAAAGACTATATATTTATATATGTGTGTGTTTTGCGGCACAGTCGCACATTCTGTGTAAATGCATGTTGTTGCATGAGTGCTACTAAGGGGTCGTCCATTAATTACTTGAGGTCAAAAGGGGAGGGGGGGGTCCGGAAAAATCTCACCAAGGGGGAGAGGGGTGTCAACGAAAATCTCACGTCAACTTTTCCCGCGTCGTTTTTTTTTTTTTTTTTTTTTTTTTTTTGTTAATTAATGGACGGCCCTTAATGAGATGATTTCCACTACGGATAGGAGGATGACCAATGTTGGAGGGTATGGTCCCCTATACTGACATATGCATCGGAAACATGGATAATGAAGAAAAGAGATATAAGCAAGTTGACGTCTAGTGAAAGTGAAATTCCTGCGGGGTATGTTGAGAGTAACTAGAAGAGATAGGGTGAGGAATGAAAGGATCAGGGAAATAGTGAAAGAGGAGCCTCTGCAGGGAAGGATTGAGACTTCTAGACTGAGATGGTATGGACACTTAACGAGAATGGAAGAGAAGAGAATTCCCAGGAGGATGCAGAAGAAAAGACCTAGGGGAAGACCAAGGGATAAATGGATTAAGGGAGTGGAGGAATGTGTCCGAATGAGGGGGGAGGACTGGAACAGGGTGACAACGGAGAGATGGTGGGAGGTAAGGACTAGGTGGAGAGGCTTGTGTTCTAAACAGACGCAGCCTGAGGTTGGAAACTGATGAAGAAGAAGACTGACAAGATAAACATGCTTTTTATGATATGGTACGATTAATCCTTTTAAACTAGGTATGTGCTCGTTACTGAGCATGAAGATTTTAAGGAAATCAGATGGAGAGAGGAAGGATGGTTTTGAGGAATGAATAGATAAAAATCGAAATAATCCTGCTCGTATTTTCAGTTGATCATACAAAAATATCGTACCATATTTTTAATCAGTTCAGCTATTTTAACCTTATAAACTAAGAAGCGAATGTTACAGTTGAATAGTAAAATTATCCATGCTCAGTAATAACTTTTCATTTTCACTGTATTACGTTTCCGTTTCTCTGCAGCTAACAGACTGAAGTTAAACATACATCTATTGCACCATCATTTGGCTGGTTTCAGGTCTTTTGCCTAGTTTGTAAGTCACAATAACAATTATTTACATTGCTTGAAAACAAACATTAATTACTGCAAAATTCCAATTTGCAGTGGAACTTAAATTACCTATTGGGTTATGGGATCGAAATTTTAACGATGAATAGGCAAATAATAGAATATGTATGCTAAAAACGTTATAAATACAATAGACCGGATCATCTAACATGTTTATTTTGTACTAGGTCAGCAAAACATCACAGTACAGATATCTATATACATATGTGTTATTGCATAATAGGGTGAAGTGATGATTAACAAAGATTGCCGGTAATTAGAATGACTGATAATTGAAGTTCTGCTATAATATGAAAAACAAAAAATCTGAAGTATGACTGACAGATTAAACATTGCTTTTTTTACAATTTCAAAATGCTTTGCACACTCTATCAAGGAAATAGATGGCATGAACATAAATCGGAGACCTGTCCTATTTGTTATCCCATTTAGTTGTGTGTAACTAGGTAGAAAAATGGCAGGAAATCATAAACACTATATCAATGAGAAGGAAAACTTATCAACAAGACAAACTGGAGTCTGGCATCAGGAATCTAACTTGTGCAGCTGCGATGTTTGGTCCTTGCATGGATAAAACAAAACTGAAGACAATTACCAGTGAAATGAGTTTTATTCTTTCTGGAGGTCAGTAAATGATATGATCTGTTTTGCACTTATAGTAGCTCCTTGTGATTAAATGAAGTTCATAAATTAACAAGTGAATGAATAACATCTGCTTCCCATTCCCAGGGAGCAACAAATTCTAATCCAAGAATGTTTGGATGTTAGTGGTTCAGCATTCATCCAAGCAATAGGGAGGACATCTTTCTTTTTATGAATCCAATTGAATTAGCATATCTGCATTTAGTTTTTATAGTAGTAGCTATATATTTTTACTGTGTTTGGTTATAACTTCACAGTTTACCCTTTGGTAAATACATTGATTTTGTTTGGTGTCTGTTAAGGTCATAGTTTTCAAAAAGACTATACTATTATGGATGGAAGGGAAACTAACTGTTTTGTTCGGATTCATAGTTTATTTGAAAGAATGATGTTTGCACTTTCAGAATTGAAACTTCCCTGGACGTCAGTTGTTATTGATAGAAGATCTAATTTTGCATATATTAATAAAGATTTGTGAATTTAATAAGCAGTTTTAAGACATATTCTGCACACAATAAAAAGATTTCTTCCATTGATGACATCTCGACTTGATAAGAATTTTACATAAATGTTATTTCGATTCAAGTATTTTAAATATTTTTTGTTTGTTTGTAATTTAGGTAATGTTAGAATGTATTTTTCTTAATATTGCAAATTGTGAATTTGTCTTATTCCTAATTGCATTCATATTTGTATTTTTTTTTCCTATATGCATTTGCTAATAAAATAATTTATGAAATGGATTTGTGTGGATTTTGAGTTGCATAATTCCTTATCTGTAGTTTAACAATAATTAAAGAATACTTCATTACAACTTCAAGATATTCTTATAAAATTGTTATAAAATAAATAAATAAATGAATAAATAAATTTTTGGGGGGGGGGATTAAAAATGCACATAAAATAAAAATTCTCACAACCTGAGCTATTATATTGGGAATCTGGTACAGCTTTTTCAGCCTTATTAAGCTTCAACAGCCAGACTTACTCTTGATAATAGCTCCAGTGCTTGACAAAAGTTGAGGTTACCACTTCAACTCTCTGAAGTGGCCCCCAATAACATCAACACTACAATGAAAAAATACTGTGCACTGCAGAGTCTCAAATTCCTGACATGATAGCTCAGGGTGCGAAAACCTTTATTTTTTATGTGCATTTTTCCCACTTCACGTTGTTGTTTTGTTTTTTCTTTTTTTTTCTTTTTTTTTTTTGGTTAAATTCTTTTGAGCCTCAGCATTTGCCAGGACAAATAATTTGAGGCCCTGCTGTGCATGGTGTTTTTTTTATTGTGATGTGTTGTTGTTGGGGACACTTCAGGAAACTGAAGTGGTAACTTCAACTTTTGTCACTTACTCTGAACTGTCATTAAGGGTAAATTTTGACTGATGGAGCCTAACAAGTCTGAAACAGCTGTCTTAGATTCCTGACATGATAGCTCAGGGTTTTAAAACCTTTGTTTATTTTATGTGCGTTTTAGTTTTTTTTTTTTTTCAAAAATTATTAGCATCTTCTTCTTTCGATTTAGGCCAACTATGATCCACGTGAAACAACTTTGACATGATTTCTTTTCTTTCTTCTTTCTCTCCCTCCAATACCTCTTCATTCTTTCCCTCTGTTGCCCCCTCCTCTCCTCTGTCCACTGCACACACCCCTTCTTCCTAGTTTTATCCCGGAAGCCCTCAAAGGCCTTGATCTTCTTTCTAAATGTGTTCCTGTTTATAATCTCCTCCTCCCCAATGTTCATTTCTCTCAGGTCATCTGTGTTCTAACATTCCTATCAAAATAGTCAAAAATTCTCCTCGTCATCCTGTTCTCATCCATTCTCCTCAGATGTCCATAGAAGTTAGCCGTTCTCTTCTTCATTGTGTCCATCATTCTTTCAGTTCTCTCATAGATCTCTCTGTTACTCCTCAATCTCTATCCATCGTTCACAAATCTTGGTCCCAAAATTTTTCTTACTATTTTCCTCTCCTTCTTCTCTATCTCAGCCAACTGTTTGCTTGTGTTCATTGTCAGACATTCAGATGTGTAGAGGCTTTCTGGTTTTATTACAATATTGTAATGTCTTATTTTAGCATTTATGGACATAGATTTTCTATTGTAGATAGTTTTCATAAGCTGGAAAGCCATCTCCATTTTTCTCGCCCTTTCTAGATTCGCCTTTTTGTCCAGTGCATTTGGTTGGATAATTTCCCCCAAGTATCTGAATGTTCCAACTTTACCTATTTCTCCATATTTGGTCTTCATGGTGTTCCGAGCTCCCTTCACGTTTGTCATATACTTTGTTTTTTCAAAGCTGATCTGTAGGCCAATCTTCTCGACCATTTCTTTCAGGATATTAGCATCATATTAATTTATTTTCTTAAAACTAAATAAATTCTCGTTATGATTCTTCTATCACATTTCTTAAGCAGTTATTACGATGTTTAATGTTTTGAAAATCAGGATCTTTTATTATGAAGCTTTAATTATTGAAAACTTAAATAGGATTTAATATGTAGTTATGTATACTATTTTGTAAGAAATTTTCCTCTTTTTTTTCCTCTTTAATTTACTTAATGAGGCAAATTAAGAAATATTGCTGAATTCTAAGATTACTTCCATCATTTGTATAAAATTTGTTTTGAAAGACAGAAAGAATATTAAGTCTAAAAGTATTTTGCCTCCCCCTGCCCTTTTTTTTAACCTAACAATTTAAAAAGTGAATCAAATTCTTATAACCTACTTAATGCACAGCACGATAGCTGGGATGTAGCCGTAAGAACAGGTTTTCTATCATCTGTATTGCTCTGATTGTCCAGCCACCTCACTTGGAAACATCTTGTGAACTATTTTGGAAGGCAGAAGCTGTGTAAGTTGTCCTGTAAGATCTGGTTCTCAGTCTTCTTTTAAGAATTATTCAGCACGGCCCAAGTAGTTGCTTGATTTACTTATTTTGGAGTTGATAAGAAATATGGTGAAGGGGAAAGAGGTATGAATTACACGAAGAGAATTCCAGAAGCCACTTTGAAACTTGTAAGAATGTTGACTAACTCCAAAATTTATGTCAAAAAATTGAACGTACTGATTTCTCAAAACACTTTCATCTCTGCATCAAGTTTCCTTTGTAGATTCTCTATAGTGAAAGTTGTTTCTATTTCAAAAGTATTTGCTCATAATGTAAAACTTGTATGTATGATTGAAACACGTGGTCTCTTTTCTGGTTCTTGCTGTAGTTGCTTTTTTCTTCTGCATTGTCTCCATCAGGTTACCAAAGTAATACTTTCATTTCCTAAAGCTTTTGTATCTGTTTAAAAATTGCATATTGTATTCATTTGCTTTGGTTAGTGAGATGTGGTCAGAACTCTACGGAATAAGAATAGGATTGTCAACTCTTCTGTAATTTTGCATTTATAAATAGAGCCTGAGATATTGAAATCTGCCAGTAATAAACCACAGATGTCTTTTATTTTTTGTTAGGAATTGTTTTTATACAGAAGAGGTGAAATTGTAATCAAAAAAAAAAATGGCCTCCCACGATCTTCTGGGATTCATTATCACTTGAGCAGAAATCTCCTTAAATTAGCCGTTCACAAAGATGCAATCTTAAATAAAAAATGAACTTTTGATATCAGAGCCTGGGCAGGAGATTTCTACATTTCTAGAGATTTGGTTCTAAAATATAATTTTTATTTCCGAAGCTTTCTGATCTTAATTGTAAGAATATTTTTTACAATCAGTTCCTAGGATATATTTTTATTTAAATCATCATATCATATCTTTTTTAAAATTCATATTTTTTTTAAAATGTTAACAGTCTTATAAAGTAATTGTATACCTGTAATACAGTACACCATCACTAATCCGGCATCATTGGGACCGGTAGCGTGCCAGATCACTGTGTGGTTAGGTTAGAATACAGTTAACCACCTCATTCTACCTGTAAATTGCCCCGTAAATCAGTACAAGTTAGTTAAAAAAGAAACATTAAATGAAAATCAAAGTGAAATTTTAATGAAGCCCAGATAAAATAAATGGTACGGATAATTCTGTTGACTTACACAAGAAAGTTCATCCCTGCTGCTTCCAAAGTGAAGAGCTGAAATTTGCAGCTAAGCACATTTACTTGTCTTCATGTCAGCAGACACGTCAATAACGTAACAATGTTTATGCAGCAGGTAATGCTACTAAACAGTAGTGGCAGGTTGCTGCAGCGACACGGAAAATGGAAAATTGAAATTAGTGCCGTATTGGTGATGGTGTACTGTAAAGGTGGTGATATCTTAATATTATCAAATTATTATAATATAATGTTATTAATTAATCAATTAAAATGATTAAAAAAATATAAGTGTAATTATTATTATAAATTTAATATGATTTTTTTTCCTGAATTACATCAGATATTAATTGTCTTTTAATTTTGTTCATTTTTTCATAGTTATATTTTTGAAGTGAATAATTCAATAGAAATTTAACTTTCTGATGTTATTTGATTGCACAATGCCTTGATGCCAGCCTTATTAAAAAATGTATGCAGAATGTTAGGTTAACAAACAACTGTTTCAGTTAAAAATACAAAATGGTCGTTGTTGTTTTTTTTTTTTTTTTATTATGTAAATTAAATTTTCAATTGTATCTGTTGGTCCTTGGGTTATTCAAATTTGCTTTATCTGACATAGCCCTCCAACATACAGGAGATGGACAAAATAATATGAACACCTGTGAAACAATACAAAATCTTTATTAGTACAGTGTTGACGTGGGATGCACAATGTTCAAGGGAATACTGAGCCATTCCTTGTGGAGAGAGGTGAAAACCTAGGACGCACATTGACCTCCGAGATACCCCACAAAGGTTCGATAATGTTAAAATCAGGAGACTGAGGAGGCCAGATGAGATGTTCCACTTCATATTCATGCTCATCGAAGCATGCTTGGACACAGAGCACTGAATGGAGCATTGTCGTCTTGGAACAGAGATCGTTTGCCAGGAACACAGTCTGCAGCATAGGATGGAGATGTGATCGCCCAGAATGCTGAGATAATGCTGTGCTGTGACCTTCCCATGCAGGAATAAAAGTGGTCCCAGACCACGCAAAGATATCGGACCCTACACCATCACAGCACCCCACCGCCCTCCAGGCTTACAGTAGGAAAGAGGCAATCAACATGAAAGGCTTCTGGGTCCAGTGGTCTGAAATAATGCAAGGAAGATTCCAAATGACATGTCCACACTGCTGTTGTTTCCATTGTCTGTGCTCGTGGCACCATTGCCATCCATCAATGCATTAAGTGTTGTCACCGATGGTTTTGGCATACTGTTCGGTTTTGTTTACGAGAGCCTTCAATGCTTTTGCGCATGCATCAGGTCTCCTTCAATTTCTTCAAAATAGGGGCAAAGAGAAACAAAGATGGGATGTTTACTTTTTATAGTGTTAGTTTACTAGTAGCTGCGTTCTATTTGCGCTTTTCGGGAAAGAATTAATACTATTGCAAAAATGCTCCTCGTTATTTTTTTCTGAAAAGCGAAAATGTCCAAAAAAATTTCTTAGGAAAGTACCCATCTCAGCGTATCACCCCTCTGCGGAGTAAAATCGTCTGACAGTGGTAGCTTCTGCCTTTCATAAACGCACAGTAGCTTCTCTGCTATGAATGTTCACAGAATGCAGTACCGATTGGATAGTTTGGATTGATACGGGATCCTGGAGATGAGTGTTCATCTCAGAGGTTATCTGGGACACTGTTGTCTTGTGCTTTGGGTGACTATTCGCTTCAACGCCTGTCTATCCCTGTCGGTGAACTTTGACTTTTATGCACTTACCATTTTTTGTGTGGCTGTCATAACAGTGTGGGTGTTGCAAGAAGCAACCTGTGTTAAGGTTGACTGTTTTTGTCACAGAAGCTCCAGAGATGCACGCTCCAATGATCATGGCTTTTTCGAAGTCTGAGAAGTCGAACATAATGGCATTTCATTGCTAGTACGCCTGCATCTATGTAAGCTTCACATGCAACCTGTATGTATGACTGATACCTTCGCCTTCATGTGGCAGATGTCTATTCTAGATGGTATGGCTCTACTACATAAATGAAGTATGGATCATTTTCATACGGGTGTTCATATTATTGTGTCTATCCCCTGTACGTGGAAGCAAAGTGGAGAAACAAACTTTTATTCACTCATCTTTTTAAACAATAATTTACATTTTGTCTCACAATAAATTAAGTATTGTAGGTTATTAAAAATCCCCCTGTTGTATTCAAATGGAATTTATTTTTTTTTTTATTTTTTTGTAATTAAATGTTCTGGAGTTGATTACATTACCGTAGTTATCCTCTTATTGGGGGGGGGGGGGGATAGAAATGACTTTATTAAAACTCAAATAAAACTTTTTCTTTTATTTACTTTCTCTTTGAACTGAGATCAGTGAACTCGGGCTTGTGGATTTTTAAAATTTCTTTCTCATGTTATTGTTGCACGCACGTTAAATTTATGCATTATAAGTAACTTTAGTTTATGCCTTTAGAAATAAGCTATTATTTTATTTATTTTCATTATTTTTTTTTTTGAAAGAAGAATGAATGTTCAAAGTGTAAATTTTTAATGGAATTATTAATTATGAAAGTTTTATAATCAAGTGTGGAGTAAGAAATTTTTCTTTTGTAAGGAATATAACTGCTTATGTCATGTAATGTGTAGTATGGAATTTTTTTCTTTTTAGAATTTACTATTATAATTTTTTTCTGTTCAAATGAAGATGCAGGAATAAAAATAAATAAAAAAAAAAATACATATAAAAAAATTTACAGAACAACCGTAATAGTTCAGTAAAAACAAGATAAAATAACAATTTCAAATGAAACACAGCTATTCTTTAGGTTGGCATTTAAAAAAAAAAAAGATTGAAGCACAATTACATCTCTGAACAATTGTACAGAGTGGGCAAAAAGTCCGTATACCACTGGATAGAAATGTATGCTATGGAGAAAGTCTTATATATAATGTTTCTGGAAATAAGTCAATCAGTGAGCAATGGAAGAGACAATGAAACAATCACACATTGACATTAAATTCAACAGCGAGCAATTGAATAATGGCGATAATCACAGAAGCAATCAGTGACGGAAAGTACGTCTGATTTAAGTAGATTCTAGATTGAAGAGAGTTTAGTTGACTGCAGTTTTGATTCATGAACAACCGCATATGGGACAAACACTTTCACAAATTATTAGCAATTTTCAGCTGCAATTTTAGAAGGCGCCACCATCCAAGAGAACATTATTGGCATGGGAACGGAAGACTTTTAGGTCAGGATCCGTGAAGGATTCGCATCGGATGGAAAGACCATCAACATGTTTGAAATCGTGCTGCTGTGGAAGAATCCATAATGCAGTCTCCTGTGAAGTCGATTCGCAAGCATGCTGCCGAATTGGATAGTTCAATCATGAGAGAGCATATGCGAAAGGATTTGAAAGAGAAACCTTTTCATCCGTTAAGTGAATGAGCTATCAGATGTGGATTTAACAGGGCACGAAGAAGCAACCTGCTTCTCTAATATTTTCCCAATGAGAGAAGATCAACGAAAAGTATCTATCGAAGTTTGAAAGATCGGAACGTTTATTTTTGGTCAAAGGAAAATCCACGTTTCTTTCAAGAACTCGAACAAAATCACCACACCTTGTGGTCTGGGTGGGGGTAACAGAAGAATATCTGCTTGGACCATATTTCTTCAACGGCCCAGTGAATCAAAGGACTTATCTGTGTATGATTAACGAATGGTTGCTGCCTGTACTCCAATTGAAAGGCATAACTGACTGTGTGGTTTCAAGAAGACGGAGCACAACTCATTTCGATTGTGCCTTGATGAGCTTTTCCCAAACATGTAGATTGACCGGAGATCCGACAACTTTCCTTCACCTTTGCCATGGCCACCACTCAGCCCAGATCCCGCCACCTCGGACAATCTTCTGTGGTAAATCATTAAACAGGAAATATGCAAACAGTGGTATGTTCCTAATGCTGAGTTGCTGATTGCTTTGCATTGGCCTTCACAACTGTGATGCTAGGAATGCTATGGAAAAATGTGCATATAGACCTGGATATGCATCGTCTGTGCAGAGACCATGGAGGAGCTCATACAGATGTTTTGGATCCATAATAGGCATACCAATTCATTTCAAATCCAGTTTACTGACAGGGGTATATGGACTTTTCGCCCACTCTGTACATGGCTGTAAATGTACAATTCACAATTTCAAGAGCAGATATTAGAAATTAAAATATTAACTATGTACATGTTGATAAGTAATTATAATTCTACAATGTTATATAAATATACTACAATTTTAAAGTTATGTTAAAAATTCCATAAAGCAATTTCAGTACCGAAATAATTAAAATATTTATTTTTCATAACTTTCTAAATATTTCTGGGAAAATTTCTTTTTTGTATTTGTAAATCTTAGGATAGTTAGATATAATGTGTATATATAAATTATGAAATAAAAAAATGAAAGGAAAAAAACTCAATTACAAAAGTGTGAAAAACATCCTCCTTTACTATTAAATCCCTCTCCCAAGTCCTCTATGTTTGTGTCAACCCTATTATTTTATTTCCTGAAGATGAAGTGCATACAGAATTGTTCAACAATTGGATCAACACCTTATTTTCTAAGATGTGATGCTTCCTTGCTTTTCCTGTGTTCCATCATTCTGAATGTTTTAAATTTTAAGTGATAGGTTATCATAGGTGTTAGGTTTTTAAAATAAATAAATAAAAATGTTGGAATATAAATAACACTCATTCTGATGAAGTTCTTTTGGATTTATCAAATGGCTCAACATAGTTTGGGGCAAAATATGCTATATATTTAAATCGCTTGAAGTTATTGTTTATACAGGATGATCTTGAAAATTGGCCAAACTTGAAGGCCCAGTGCAACATCACAAAATAACCAAAAAAAGGCGTTATGAATATGGATGTGAAAATGCTTTATTCAGATATTACAGAATGATTAACATATATTTAGGCTATGGTTAGTCACTGTTAGATGAGTTGTTCCAAGTGGCCTCCACCAGCAGAAACACATGCCTCACGCTCTTCAACCTAAATCCTCTGATATTTATTTTTTTTATCTAGAGTTATCTGAAAACTAATGTACACTACACCAGTTCCCAATGTACAAACATTGCGTGACCGCATTGTGGATGGATGTACAATAATTCAGGGTGCTCCTGGCATGTTTTGCTGCTGTTGGAGACCACTTCGAACACCTGATCTAACAGTGGCTACACATATCCTAAGTATGTATTAATTCTGTAACATCTGAATAAAGCATTTCTGCACCCATGTGCATTTGAACTTTTTCCGTTATTTTGCTATGTTGCTCCAGGCCTTCAGGTTTGGCCAACTTTCAAGACCACTCTGTACAATTAACAAAAAGATGGAGCTGTTGTTCAGTTGAAGGTTGGTTGTAAAAAAAAAAGTATATTATATTATTAGAAAAAGCTCATTAAAAACGACAAGTCCACTTTTTAACTAGACATGGTGTGATATCAGAGTATAAGTTAGTCATAGCTCTTTAAGTATTGTACAAAATTTTGTTTCAGACTCTGAATTTGAAACTTAGAAAACTTAACTTGATTTGCTGCTTTTCATCTGGGAAAGTATCTCTCTTTTCAGTATTTATTGTAGAAATTTAAATAACATTACTTTTGGAGCAAAGATTGAATTGATTTAACACTCGGTTCTTTTCTTGAAAACAGGGAAGTACTAAACTTTAAAAAAAAAAACAAAAAACATTAAAACATTCAGCATCTGTTGCGAAGCGAACCTTATTTTTTTTTAGCCTGTTGTTCTAACAGGATATTGTCTAAACTACTTTTTTTCTTTACATCAGATTTTTATTATTATTATTATTTATTTATTTTGCTTCTAACCTGCTTTTGAGACTATTCTCATGCTTGTTAAATCCTTCTTTAAAAAAGTTGAACTATTTTTCATTCAAAAGCTTACATTTGACATTTATTGTTGAAATTTTCTCTCTCTCTCTCTCTCTCTCTCTCTCTCATATATTCATTTTTAAATTCATGACATTGTTTTATATCACAGTATTTTAAGACTGATTAAAATAAGGTTTGAATTGAAAAGTTGGGCAACTAATAACATTTAGTTGTTATTCAGCCTTAGTCTTTGTTTCTTAGATAAAGGGTAAATTATTGGGCTTATTTACAAGTAACTTTGGTTATTTTCTTTAAATTTATTTTTATGTAAAAAATTTGACATTGGATCCTAACCGTACTATATATTTACCATTATTAATAACTTCCTGCTTGATAGTTGGAAGGTTTCATTCATATTTGTGCTGCACTCAGAAAATATTTATGACTCAACCTATATTTTATAGAATGATTGTTGTATTGATAACTCTACTTGAAATCTGTTTTTCAGTTTCTTGTGATGTATTGGAACTTTTTTTATTTCTTCTCTAATTAAAGAATAAAAGTTAAGTGTTAAACTCAAATTATACGTGAAAGGTTAATGGGATCAATATTAAGAATGAATTAACTTACATTAATGCGCTGTAAGGAATCGGGTGAATATTGAATTAGTAAGATTCTAATTCAAAAGCCATAATTTCTACAATAACATTTACATCAGTGTTCTTTCAATGATGTAAATAACAATGCAGAAAAGTAAATATGGTTTTTGAATAGGAAGCTTACAAATTCCATCTAGCTGATTTCAGATATGTAAATGAACACCCTGAAGCCATGTTTCCAGGAAAATGAAATTTTATGCGCACAGGCGATCGTAGAGGTGTCAAATGTCATCCTGGGGAATGGACGTCCAGGCACATTCCACCTGGTTGTGCAGTTGGTGAAGGTTTGTCTGTCCGCTGGTGTGGCAGACCGGGCCAGATGCCAAACAATCGAGTCCCACACATGCTCAATGGGGGACAGGTCTGGTGATCGTGCTGGCCAGGGGAGTTGACGAACACCTTGGAGAGGTGGCACGAGCAGTGTATGGGCGGACACTGTCCTGTTGGAAGAGCACATCTCTTTGATGTTGCAGGAATGGCAACAGAACAGGTTGTATGACGGTCTGGATAAACACTGCCCTGTAGGACAACCAGAGGCAAACGGTCACTTTAGGCTATGGCTCCCCACACCGTGATGCTAGGCGTTGGTGCTGTGTGTCGCTGCCATATGCAACTGTGGCAATAATCGCTTATCTGGTCGATGCCATATGCTCAAAGGCAGAACCTGATCTCATCACTAAACACAATGCTGTGCCATTCATCTCTCGGGTGCTTCTTTTGCAACACCACTGTATGCGGCCTGCATGGTGGCGAGGTATGAGGGGAAGTCTGCGAGCGGCACCCATGATCGTAGTCCAGCTTCCAGCAAACAGTTGCAGATGGTCTTAGCTGACACCTTGGTGTGAGACTAGTCCTAATCTGTGCTGCAGTTGCCATGAGCTCCACAATTGCCGCTCATTGATGCAGTGGTCCTGACTTGCATCCGTGTGCCGCTGCCATCCAGAACCAGAGTGATGAGCATCTACACTTTCCTCAGATTACTGGTGCCAACACTGATGCACCAATGTGTCGAGCGATGCTCCAGAACGACATTGCTAAAACTCCCTTAACTGCACAAACTGTGCTTGCCTATGCCATCCTTGAATGTCTATAGTGTTCACTACCACTTCGGCGCACAGTACGGTGCTGAAAACAGCTGACCACTCTTGCGGCAGATCAGCAACTGGTAATAGGGGCTCAAATTGTCCTCTGCCAGTACTCGCTTCCTAATTCTTCCACAGCGCTGCGCTTTGGATCATCACATTTACTTCACTCTACCAGTACTACATGCAAATACAATGCTTCCCGTTCACTTCCTTAGGGGTGTTCATTTTTCATTTCCACCAGTGTAAAAATTCATCTAAATACTAAAAAGTTATTTATTTATTAAAAGTTTGGATTATTATTTGACAGACTTATAAAAATATTTTTTTTTTCCACAGAAATAACTGATAGTTAATAAACTGCTGTAGATTGCTGATTATTATAATAATTCATGACAAAGGTGGCTTATATGATGAAAAATTTAGTTAATTGGATTTTCTTCCAATTCTGTTACCCCTCTTTTTCTTTTTCATTCAGTACAAATTATTTATTTCTACTTTTGTCTTCAGTTAATAGAACAGCACATTTCCAATTTCTTGATATTTCTTGTAAATTTTTTATCTGTGAAAAAATTGGGCGGATTTGAAAATCAATACACACTGAGCTATAATTAGGACAACAACTGGAAACAGACTGAAACAATGAACACGTGGAGGAGGGTTACATCGAAGATGGAGTCTCTAATGCTTTGCTGTGGTGATCTGATTAATTGACAATTTAAATAACCTGGATTCGAGTTGATCTACAAGTTTATGAATAATGTATTTAATTCATCACGTTCTACAAACAGCATTGGCAGAGAAAGAAAGATCACAAGAATAATTATGAATTTAGCATAGTTTTGTTTCATTAAAGAATTAAGAGGAATATATATATATATATATAGCCGGACAGTGATTTGGGATTTGAAAATGCTAATGCCAAAAAACAAATCACTGTTTCTATGGAGATACGGCCAAATTATCTCCACATTTTGAGTTTTGCCAGTTATATAAAATTGAAAATAAAATTATTGCTCCAATACTGCCCCATATTGTTTTAGATCACTTATCTGAATAAAAAACATTTGACCCTACCGAAATTTATTAAAGGATACTTATTGCCATTATTTTCTTTACTCTCTTTGTGAGTTACACCAACATTTTTTATTTACTTATTTTCATTTTTTGTTTGATTGTTAAAATGTAGCCCATTCACTGCCTGGTTTTGCCATGCATTAAACCAAATGCCCTAAGAAGCCTTATTATAGAGTTGCTTTGCATTTGTTTTACCTGAGAACTATTACTTTTTATTTTTGAATTCAAGAAACTGATGAAAAATTTATAAATATAAAAAACAATTTTTTTTTTTTTTTTTTTTTAATATCGATAATTCAAATATTTTGTAACTTTTTATGTTTTTAGAATTATTGGTTTTCTGTTATAGTACTGATAGAAAATAGAAACAAAATTTAAAATTTATTAAATGCACTCGGATACAGTTACAAATAACTAAAACCCACAGATTTCTTGGTTTGAATCTTCTAATTTTCTGCTCCTGATGCCACAAGTTCATCAGCTTCCTTTTATTTTCAGTTATTAATTGTGAGGTAATAAATAATTGAAGTCTTGGAAGCTTAAGTAGATTCAGTTGTAGTTAACACCTTGATTTTAACTAAAAGCAGAATTAATAAAACATTGTTACAATACAAAAAGGATTATACTTGTGACACCGAATGGGTTAAGTGTCATATTTTGTGTTTCTGTAGAAGAAAAAAATATTTAAGCTCTTTGTAAATGAAACTGAGCAAATGATTAATCCAAAGTGAGATATTTAATTTGCCATAACTTAAGATAGCAGCTAACCAACTTAGCATTTTGAGTTAATTATAATTATTTATTACCTGACAGTCAAAAAGTAACAGTGCTTACACAAGTTGTCCTCATTATTATGTATTTCATAACTAACAATTTACTCCTTTTTATTATTATTATTTAATAGTGTTTTAATGTTTACCAATATTTCTCAGTAGTACTTTAAATCGCCAGGTTCTATTTGGCCTTTCTCAATGTGCAATTTCTGTTTTCTTTACAGCTGCCCTTACCTTCACCGCACAGCAGGAGACACAGAACGAAGGTATCATCTTAGGTATTATAAAACTGGAATGTGTGTACACGATACAGATTCCCGAGGGTACTGTGTTAAAAATGGCCCTCATTGTGCATTTGCTCATGGGACTCTAGATATGAGGCCACCAGTGTACGATATTCGTGAATTACAGGCCATGGAATCCCAAGAAGAGGGTGGTGCTAATGGAATGGGGCCTAATAATTTAGATAAAGAAAGAAACATGATGAATGATGATCCAAAGTGGCAGGGTAAGAAGGCTTTAATTCCACTTGTCAAAATATACTTTTCTATTCTTTTTCATTTTTTAAGGTATTAAATTTTTAAGATTCTTATATTAATTAATAAAATTGTAAATTTTAGTGCAAAACCAACTTTTTTTTTACTTGAACTACTTCCTAAAGACCATTAATTGTAGGAGAGAGTACGGTAATGGATGTCAGATTCTGAATTCT
>JAFIDM010004315.1:69089122-69130495 GCA_023159025.1 Thereuonema tuberculata
GACAAAAAGTGCGCCGTGAAGATGATGTTGGTCTGGAGGAAGTCATTTCCATGCTTTCTGGTTTTCTTGATTATTCAAAAATATGAAAACCAGTAAAAAACGGAAAGTGTCGTAAACTTAAGAATGCGGATATGGTGATGAAGAGCAATTCATTGAAAGCAACAGTGACACAGTTTAGTTTGAAGAGAGCCTATTAAGCTTCAGTGTATCCATTCTGCTAAGAGATCTCTAGTGAACAACTGCGGAGGTCAGAAAATGATCATCCTCTGAATTTCATGGTTATTTGTTCGAACCTTGTAAGACCTAATTGCATTTGAGAAATATTTAAAACTCAAAGTGAAGAAATAAAATTTAATGAAATCATATTTTAATATTAGAATCTTACCACATGTGGCTCATTTACTGTGCATATATTGGTTGAGCCACAAATAGTCTTAAAAGTGAAAAGATTTAACAATTAAGGTTACTTTTAGAATTAATGTTGATAATTTAACTTGGGTTGGTGCTGCAAACGTCGAAGGACAAATAAACATCAGAAAACTCTAATTTTACTAATTAAAAATTCTTCTTCAGTTAATTGTTATCGTAGTCCTTATACTGTAATGGCATTCCCCTAAAAATTGTATTGATGTTAATAACAAAATCACCGATATCTTCTGTAAAGAGTTGAAAATAGAATTTCAAGTATACAAGTTGGTGAGGTTAGCTTCTATCTTGGGATGTTTGAAATTGTAAAATACAACTTTTTAAATGCACCAAGAAGACCACTCAATATCAAATAATAGTATTATGAAATATTTTTTAAAAAGATAGTTTCTTAAATCAGTGATTCTTAAACCTAAGGAGGCATGAGAACAAATTATTAGGGGAAGTGAAGAATAATTTTAATTTGGTCAAATAATTTTTCATAACTTATTTTTGTAGAATTTTATTGTTATTTAAAAGAATTAATACAAATCTCAATTCAGTAAAAAAAAAAGTCATTAAATTTATATAGATATATTTTTTTTTATTTATATATTAGTTCTTTGATTTTTCTTTTAACTTAAAGAAATATATAACTTTTCATATTTAATTACGTAGAATGTATTAATTAATGTTTAATTATTTTTCATTTTATATTTGTAAAATGACTTAATTTTATTGCTTATTATTATTTTTCTTTAACAATCCCATAAATTCTAAACAAAACAAAAAATGGGTCAGGGTGTGTGTGTGTTTTTTTTTTTTTTTACTGAAATTAAAGAGTTTTTGGCCATTAAACACTTCGCACGTACAATTTTATTCTGTTCCTCATAGGCTAGTATGAAAAAGCAGATTCTTGCCATTGAAAACGATCCTTCATTAGATCCCCTTGAAAAGGCGAAAAGAAAACAGAATTTAATGCTAGTTCATAATCTTAACCCAAATAATACATCATCATCATCATCTACAACAATATCATCAACAGTATCTCCATTAGCGCCTCCATTTTATCCAACTAGTGATACAGTGGAGTCAGTTGTAGGTAAGATAATAACACTTATTTCTGCTTTATTTTTATTTTTTTTAATCTGAGTCGAGTGAAATTTTATTTTCTAGGTCATACGAATTTTCGTGTATTTTTACTTTGAGATGGAGAATAACGTTTAGGGTTTGTATTTTCCTATATTCAAATGAATTATTTTTCTGTTTAAGTAAAAAGATTAAATGCATTTATTCTCATAATCTACTTAAGGAGTGAGAATGGTGATTGCCAAGTGGTCCTACTACCAATTTTTTTTTTTTTTCATTTGCTATGAAAATGATAAAAATGAGGGGCAGTCAAATAATCAGGAGTTCCAAATGTTACACGCATATTACTGATCTAGATAACAAAAGTTCAAAGCAATACTTTGATTTTTTTTTTTTACTTTCATTGCATTAGTGTATATATACCATATTTCTTCGAATAAACGCTGCAGCATTTAATTCACTTAACGATTTTTTGACGCAACATCTGTTCAAGGGTGGCATTAATGCGGAAGAACAGCTATTTTATTGCTTATAGAGAGATGTCATAGGCTTCATTTTTTCCCCATTAAATTGCAATGCGATTTAGTCTCACAGCCAGCACTTTTCAAGCATATGCAGCAGTTAAAAATATAAACTTTCATTTATTGAGAGACTTTGTAACTGCCTGAAGCAAAAGATTAGTGTGTCTGTAAAATGCCAAAACATTCTTATGACATTGCTTTTAAGTAAAAAGAAATTGGAAATTGACCAATTGGACACAAGCTTGGTATAGACGAATGAAAGATTCAGGAATGAAAACAGCAAGAAGATAAATTTAAGAAACTCAATCAAACCCAGTACTTCTAGACATTGTCATTTGAAAGGAGGGGGGCAGAAGCCACTCGATACAGGAAAATAAGAGGTGCTGGAAAATTGGATCCTAGAACAGATAGAGGAATGTCTACTAGTCACTCGAAAAGCGATAGAATTACATGCTAAGCAGTTAATAAATGATGAAGATTTTAATGCCAGTTGAGGATGGGTTGATCGCTTTTTACCACCGCCATCATTTCGTCACTCGTGCAAGGACGACAAATGGTCAAGAAATCCCATCTCAGTTAGCTGCCAAGGTAACGGACTTCATTCTGTACTGTGCTAAAATGCAGTCAAAATTTTCTCTTCAAAATTTGCAGATACGAAACTGCAATTTTGGTTGAATATGCCTGGAAAGAACACAGAGTTCTTGGAGCATCGGTTGGAGCAAAAACTGTTAGAGTTTTGACTGTTGGTCATTAAAAGAGCCGTTTAACAGTTTGTTTGGGAGCCATGGTAGATGGAAGAAAGCTGCAACCTATGGTAGCGAATGGCAAGTGATTTGAAAAAAGTGAAGGGTATTTCGATTGCTTTATCCAAAAACGGATGCAACCAGAAACAATGTGGTTAGATAAGGTGTGGGGACAATTTGTTTTTCAACATTGATTGCTTGTTTGGGATGCATTCCGTTACATAATGGATGACTTAAAAAGAAATTAAAACAAATGAATATAAGCACAAAAAAACACGTAATAACTTCTTTAGCAGAAATTTTCTTCAGAAAAAAATTACAGAAAGTGTAGAGAAAATCTAAGATTTATCTCAACACTTAAAACAGAATTCAAAATATAAACTATCATGGAATCATTCATGACTCAATCTTTCTTGAGCAACAAAACTATTAAGCCTCATACAATTCTTCCTTAACAATAACAAACTTATACACTTATAACAAAGTATGAATACTCATACAATTCTTCCTTAACAATAACAAACTTATACACTTATAACAAAGTATGAATACTCATACAATTCTTCCTTAACAAAACAAGAAACAAAAAAAAACATATATCATTTTTCAATTATGCCAATTTCAGTTTTTGTTTCAAAATCTTATTATTATTTTTGATTTTGAAACAAAAATTGAAATTGGCATAATTGAAAAATGGTATATGTTTTTTTTGTTTTTGGTTTTGTTAAGGAAGAATTGTATGAGGTTTGATAGTTTTGTTGCTCAAGAAAGATTGGGTCATGAATGATTCCATGATAGTTTATATTTTGAATTCTGGTTTAAGTGTTGAGATAAATCTTGGATTTTCTCTACACTTTTTGTAATTTTTTCCTGAAGAAAACTTCTGCTAAAGAAGTTGAAATATTGATTAAAGATGTTTAGGATGAAGAAGAAGTTATTATGTATTTTTTTGTGTTAAATACATTGAGGAAGAAGATTGGTTTTTCATTAAATGAATACAGCGATGGCTTGTATTCCTGGTGGATGCACAAAGTTTGTTGAGCCTGCAGACGCCTGTTGCAATGCTCAGTTCAAAGCAAAATATCATGAGTACTATGAAGAATGGGTGCAACAAGATGAAAGGCTCTCAGATTTGACTACACATCCAGGAGCTCCAACAAAACTAAAAGTTACTGAATGGGTAGAGAAATCATGGGAGGCAGCTTCCACCAAAGTGATCATCAACTCATTTGCTGAATGTGGCATCACTACAACCGGGGGAATAGCAGAAGATGGAAGATCAAAACTCCTGGAAACACTTAATGCACATGAGGATAACCTGGGCACAAGTACTGGGACACCAGTACAGAAGAGGAAGCCAATGAAGAGGATGAGTGTGATGATGTAGATGTCAATTAAAATCGTCATTTGATTTATGATGAGTTTTTATCTTTCATCACATGATTCATTTAAATGTATGTTTATTTAGTGAAAGTAAATGTTAAACTCCTAATCAAAAAATGTTAAAATTAAAATGTTGAAATAAAATTGTTAAAAATGGGAAAACAAAAAAGGTTAAAATAAACTAACAAATGTTAAATAAAAAAATGTCAAACTAATGTTAAAACAATTAAAAACAGCCGACCATAAAAAGCACATACACATTTAAAATTAATTAAAAATCGCGCAACGTTTCGGACCTTCGGCCGTGATTGGTCTCTTCTCAAGCACAGCACCCTACCTATCAAAATCCTCCCTAGTGGGATTCGTTAACAAAATGACAGTTGGGATACATTGTCGGGAATATATATCACCCTCGTGTTGGATTTTAAAACTAAACAACCGGAAGAAGTTTTCTGCTTTTGTCTATTGCGGCGCATTGAGGACTGAAGATTTATTTATTTGTTTTGTTTTTTTTATAATTATTATATTATTAATACCATTAATTATTTGTTATTGCGCCAGTTCAAGACCATATTCCAGAATGTTTTTTGTAGATAAGTCCTATTATAACTACGAAGTATCCTCATCATCCCGGACTCATAAAACCTTTGTAAGTATGCGTCCTTTCTAACCCCATAAACAACAGGATTTGTTGTATCCTGATGGAATTGTGATCCGTTATTCGAATTTAACTTCTACGCTAATAATGAATGCTATATATCATGCTATTGAAAATGACCCCCATACTATAGAAGGCAGATTTTACTTCAATATACTAGAGATTGCACAGCTTATTAGCTTATTATTTCAAATACAGATGTTTTCTTTTAATGATAAGTTGTATACCCAAACCTCTGGAGTTTTTTATGGGTTTGCCTTCATCGGCAGTATTAGCAGAATGCGTCCTGTCCTATATTGAGTATCACGTATTCACCATCGACAATGTGTTTAATAACACACACTACATATGTAGATATGTTGATGACACATTCTTAATTGTAAATAGTCATTACGTAGATACAACATTGGAAGATTTTAATAGCGTGAATAATAAGATACAATATACTTTGGAAAAGGAAAAAAAAGGTGAACTACCTTTTCTGGATATATTGATTGAGCAAAAACATATTGGATATGAAACGAGCGTTTATCGTAAGCCAACTGACGCACGGATTACTATCAATTACCATAGTTCTGTTCCCAATAACTATAAAAAGAATTCCGTGCATATGGCTCTTGATAGAGCAGTTAGAATATGCTCGAACTCGTCACTTTTAAACCAGGAGATCGATACCATCAAAGAAGTTTTTCTCGTTAATGGATTCCCGTTGACTATCATCAACAAATATGTAAAAAGATTTTTACAAAATATAAGATTTAAGAAATATAGTCAGATAAAACCGATATTAGATCATCAAATTAAAATCGTTGGTAATAAAAACAAGGGTTACAATGAAAAAGTACAAAGATATGTATCTATCATTTACGATGAAGCATTAGTTAAAAAACTAAAACCAATTTTAAGAATATCGGGTATTGGTATAGCGTGTCAACCAAGAAAGACCATTGGATCCGTCCTAAATCTGAGAAATGAATCCGTCCACAGTAGTAATCGTATTTTGAAAAAATAAGGCACTATTTATGGTATATATTGTAAGATGAGTGGCAACGATAATAATAAAAATAATGGTAATAATAATAAAAAAAAGAATGAATGTTTGTATGTTGGGCAGTCAAAACGTGTCTAAAAACTCATCTAAAAGAGTATAAACATGCCTTAAAAAAAAGGCAACAGGGCTTATCATACTGTATGTCATTGTCAAACCTTTGGACATGAGTTGGATACAACAAATCCTGTTGTTTATGGGATTAGAAAGGACACATACTTACGAAGGTTTTATGAGTCCAGGATGTCAGGACTTATCTACAAAAAACATTCTGGAATATGGTTTTTGAACTGGCGCAATAACAAATAATTAATAGTATTAATAATATAATAATTATAAAAAAAAAAAAATCTTCAGTTCTCAATGCCCCGCAATAGACAAAAAGCAGACAACTTCTTCCGGTTGTTTAGTTTTAAGATCCAACACGTGGATGATATATATTCCCGACAATGTATTCCAACTGTCATTTTGTTAACGAATCCCACTAGGGAGGATTTTGATAGGTAGGGTGCTGTGCTTGAGAAGGGACCTTAATCACGGCCAAAGGTCCGAAACGTTGCGTGATTTTTAATTAATTTTAAATGTGTATGTGCTTTTTATGGTCGGCTGTTTTTAATTATATTGAATAGCATGTTAAATAATTTTATATAATGTTAAAACAGTTAAATTTGTTATTTGTTTGGTCACATACACGTCAACCTTACCCTGCAGCGTTTAATCGAGTGAGGCGTTTATTTCATATAACAAATTTCAACAGAGGCATTTATTCGAAGAAATATGGTAATAAATACAAAAAAAATCAAATTTTTCCTCTGAATTGTTTTTAAAAGCTTTTAAAAACTTTTCAGGTTTTTAAAAGTAAATTACATTTTTTTTAAATGCCACCTGTTACTAGTAAACTTTGTCTAACACAGTTGAACTTCTGTTTCTTATCAGTTAAATGTTTTCATATTCACTCAAAGATTTATAATTACAGTAAACCCTCAATTGAATAGACTATTTGGGATGTGGGGTCTGTTATTGTAGAAAGCCCCTTAAATCCAATGTGTTTTAAAAAATTGTGTATTAAATGAAATTACAATGTTTAGTTTTATTTATCAAATTAGTAAAAATCATACAAAAAAATAATTAATAAAGAAAAATGTAAAAAGATCATAATACCCATTCCATTAAGTAGATGTTAATTAGACTAATCTCTGGAGCCCCACACTGGCATACTGAGTAGCTTGTTTAGAAAATGCTGATTCTCTAATTTGCACTGGGGAATTTTATTTTAAAATTTATTTATTTCTGCTTTGAATATATGAAAACATTAAATTTCTCATTTTAAGCTTTTTATAATTTATTTGTTTTACCTTAATATCTTTACCAAACGCCGCTTCATTGGTAGGCCTTTGTTTTTTTTTGTTCATATTTAAGATACAGGAATTTTTCTAACAAAATAACACGCTAATATTTTAAAATAGGACTTGCCCCATATTGTAAAATTTTCATTTTTTCTTTCTATTTTCCTTGTTATTAAATAGGAATTATGGATTTTCCCCATATTGTGAAATTCAACAATTTTTTTCGTCTATTAAATCGAGGGTCTCTCTTGAAAAACAAAGTCTAACAGTATCTAGTTACGATTGCACTATCTTTATTCATGTTTCTTAATCTTTCATTGGAGTATTATGTAGCTTATCTGCCGAAATGTAATAAGGGATACAATTTATTCATTGGAATTTGTAGGTCATTCGGAAACCTTCAGGTAAAGTTATTGAAAAATTACCTGTAGTTAGAGACGCTACATGAGCTGTGAATGAGTTTAGCAGACTCATTTTATCAAGAAATTACTACTTGTGTGGCGTGTAATGTATCTATTGTTGTTACCATTGGTTCAAAGGTTCGCAGTAAACATATTAGTTGCAACGTACAGGAAGACCATCTTTGGAAGCTGGCTGTAATAGGTTCTATTTTTGTTTGCCATTAGTAGTCTTGATGAGAGAAACATATATCTTCAGTGAAACATTAACAGCTTATCTCCATCTATTGCAGTGCAGTCTCTGTCACACTGTATATAACTGAAACCTACCTAACACACAAACACAAAAGGTGTGATACGGTTGTGCATTGAAATAAAGAGCATCGCCTGTTCTGGCATTTCTGACAGGTTGATTAGGGGCACAGATAGGAGTACATTTTCGTAAGACTAGAACATCAGAATTTGAGGTGCTATCAATTATAAAAAGCCAGTCCAACTTGTTGTGGATCCACATTACTGCACTTGTTACAGCTATAGCATTTGAGGTCAGTGTCCCTTCCTTATTTAGTGACTTCCACGGGTCATACTTCAGCTGTCACTCCATGATTTCTGAAGCTGCTTTACCTTTCCTTGTGGAATGTAATCAAAGGGTAGATGGATGGCAAATGCAGCCGATGGATGATAGTGTTTCATAATCTAGTGTTTGGTAATTTTGTAAGCATTGGCAGAAAAATATGGGATGACAGAATTATTATTGAACATCTCAGTATATCCTCTTTCTGTAATCATTTAATATTAGAATAAGGCTGTATATGGACATGTTCTAATTGGTTCTTCTTGATGTAGAGCAGAGGATATATGAATGTGTAATATGATTTATGGATTTGTTTATCACCATGTTCTGTAACAAGTATCTATCGACTAATGCGCCTCCTTCAGTTTCGATATCTTAAAGCCAGTTCTGGCAAGATGTAACTTGAGAACAGCGAATCGTGAGACATTTGTGATTTTTCATGCATTTGAATAAGCAAAGGTTGTCTGAAAATAATTCAATTGTTATATACTTAGTCTCAAGATGGGGAGTATTGTCAGTGTATATTGCGATCCAAGATTAAAAAAAAATGCACATTATAAGCATTATTTATGTCCCTTATGTTGGTGATATGCTACTTCTGTTATACACAACTTTGTTGCTTTCATGGTTAAGTTTATAAATTTAAATGTATCAAAACAGTATATAGTATATACTTAATAGGGATACAAATAACATTGAATAAACCTATTTTTCTTTTTCTTTTTCAAGAAGTCTTCCATTTGCTCACAATTTTTTAAGGTGAATTTTTATGAAAAAATCTTTTGTTTAACTGGAGATAAAATTAATATTTGGTATTGATGTCAATTGTTTTCGGGAAATGAAAAAACAGATTCTAAAACACTGTGCTTCTGTACCTGACACTGTAATACAAGACAGTCACACCTGCACTGTGCTTGTCGTAATGGCTTCACTGTTGGCTCATAATATTCCTGAAGGTTCTAATTACTTTGATCGGTTTTAACTTTGAAATTTTGTTACAGGAGTTGTAATTTCCAAACAACTCGTCCATGTTTCCTTGCAGCAGCCAAGCTGGCTTGCTTGAAATTAGTTTAAAGTTATAAATTGTATTTTCTATTTAATATATTAATAAACGTACATGTATGTATGTGCTATGAAGATGAATTATATTTTCCGTGTTTGTCCTCTTTGTTACAGGCAATGCATTGGATGATCTTAGTCTTGATGAAATTAATGTAACGGCATCTTTAGATAAAGATCTTGACAATGATACCAATTCAGTTAGTAGTTCTATTAGTGCTGGATTAACAGGTTCAGGTGAGTTGATTGACTTTATCTATGTCTTTCAGTAACGGCAGAGTAAGTACAGCTGTCAGTAGACATTACAGGTTGCAAATATCTTAAAAAGGAAGAGGACTTAGAAAAAATGTTTTAGACTGCAGTTTAACTCGAAACAAGCATTATCATTTTTATTTTTCAGTGATCTTTATAACTTAAAAACAATCTATTCTAAGAAGCTAAATTTGTTTGGTAGATTTTGCTAGCAATTGTAAGATCTAATGATTTTGATCTGTAATGGATGTATAGCTAAAGGATAGAGACCAGAAACAACCTTTAGACATACTCCTTTGAAGTTTCAAGTTAAAATATTTAAAAATCTGAAAGTTATGGCAGAATTAGGCTGCCCTCGTCTCTGTCTGGATTTTAAATTGAGGTCTTATCATATATTTAAAGTAACATGACAAAAATTCTTGTTAATATTATTTTATTACTTTGATTTGCTCAGTTGGTAATGTCAGTGGCAGTTCATTTCAGAACATTCTTTTCCACATTTGGTCTGAATGACAGCGTATTCAATTTCAGTAAGGGGAATCTACTTGCATCCATAGCTTGCAACCTGCGAAGAATAAACTCCCAGCTCAAATTTGTTCACTGAAAATATATATGCCATGATTTGTCATTACCTGAATACTTTACCTTCCACGATAAAAATAAAGCAAAAATGAACATCTTTATTTTAGAAACAATGTGAAGGAAGCATGAGATCTGATTGATACATTTTTATGCTGCTTGGTCCCTCCATACTTTGTACACCGTTCACTTTACAGTTGCCATCTGTGGTCTGTCCTTTTGCTTTACTGCTTATTTAGAAATGGGGAAACTCTTCACTTAGCTTGTTAAACATGGCGCTGCGAGCAGGGTTCATTGTATGGATATCCTATTCTTATAAGCACTAGATGGGCTCCACTTGCCAACATTGAAAAAGGTTTTTATTCCTTTCTTAGTTATTTTTCTAAATGGATAATTGAAGGTCCTGTCATAGATGAATAAATTTGGTACTTCTGAGATATCCTTTAAGCCTCACTTGTATATGACCTATTTTTCACAAATTATAAGTATCAGTTCATTACTATCTGCTATTCGCTATCTCCATTATATTTAAAGCAGTCTTCGTTCTTGAGATTAGGATTTGTTTTATCCTATATATATATATATATATAGGATATTGTGCTTACGTTCAATTTGACGTCAACTCCTATCAGTTTTCCTTTTCCATTCCATTCCATTTCATTTACTGGCACCTAAATTGTAATATATTTTTTTTTTATTATAAATTCTTTTATTTCTTATGGATCAACTATTTAAATTGATCCATTAAAAACTTTTTAAATCAAATTTTAGCCATTGCATTTTCTTTAGATTTTTTTTTTTTTTATCATTAATTTAACCATTATAATTTTTTTTGATTAAAAATAACCGTGTCATTTAAATTCATGTGTTTGACGAAAATAAAATAGTAACTTGTTAGATTGCCAGTCTTTCTGTGCACTTTGACAATATATAGTTTTCTAGTAATTCACAACATCTCAGTCATATTACATCAGATTTACTCCACATAATTCTTATACAATTTTCAAGTATTATGTTACTTTTCTCTCTCAAGCCAAAACCTATCTTCCAAAAAATAAGTATCTTTAATTAGCTTGAGAAAGGAGTAACGTAATATTTCAAAATTTGCCATCTATCAGAATAATGTGGAGCAAATATCATGTAATACATAATTTTATTTCCATTGTGATGAAATCTTAATTCCTAATTTGAAGATTGTTTTTTTTTTTTCTCCCAGCATTAGCATCTTCGGGCTTATTAGGTGGATCTGCACCTGTAAATATTCCTGGAAGTGGATTAAAAGATAAATGCAATCCTTTAGGCAATATGTCTCCTAGCACATCATCTCCATTGGCATCAATACCACCTGGTTTTTTACCTTCATCTCATCTGGGACAGCAATCACAACAGAGTCATCAGTTAGATCAGGTTTGTGGTTGATACATCTGTTCTAAATTCAAATTATGTTTCAGTAGAAAATAAAAGTAAATGCTGAATAACCGTTTACCATTTTCCCAAGGTATATATTATTCTTAAATTAACGAATAATTAACGTTAATTAATTAAATTAACGAATCGGTTACTTACCTTTTTTTTTTTTTTTTCATTCTGCCTTCAGTAATAAAATGATGAGATTCACCAACATAGTTAACCACAAATATTCAAGAATCTTGCAGACTGTTTTAAGAAATATAGAATGTATGTTAAAGTTGCTCAATTTCAGAATTTTATTTCAATATTAAAATGGAGAAACTAATAAAAACAATGCTAGATTATTTAAATACTTAAAAAGAAGATAATGAAAAGATAAAATTTTACATAAGTTAAAGCCACTTTAGATAGACAAATGGAATTGCCACAATTCTATTTAGAATAAGCTTCATTTGTGGCAGATTTTACAGGCTAATACCAGCAATTTGCATTTGTTTTGCAAAAGACTTGAGATGAATCGAAAATACTAATCTTCTTGATGAAAGTACCAGTACCAGTATATTAACATTGGTTATACACTCATTACCAAAAAAAAACGAAGGAGTTGTCCGATTGTAATGAAATTTTGTATGCAAAGACATTGGGACCGCCCATGCAAATGATTAAACTTTGGTGTCCAATGAATGAATAGCGAGAGCTACAGCACATTGGAACTGCGCTTTCAGCAGATGTATATAAGAAGGGATTCTCAATCTGATGGTCAAACTTTCTGTTGCATTGCGAGTTAGGATACCTTTCAACGACTGAAAAAATGCCTCGCCGCAGGATTCGAGCTCATGACGTGCAACTGTCAAGAGTTTGAAAGAGGCAGGTTGGGCAAATCGGAGAATCGTTCGTCATATGGGTCGAAGTGATGCGGCGATTAGAAGATGCTGGCAGGAATGGGTGGACAATGGCAGATTTCAGAGTCATGAAGGTAGCAGTCGCCCTAGGGCCACAACAGAGCGGGAGGATAGTGATTGTCAGATCAGCTGTCACAGCGCCTGAATCATCGTTATCAACCATCAGACGTGCGACCCGCACACGAGTGTCCACCATGACCATTCACAGATGGCTGAGAGAGCGACATCTATGCTCATACCTATCACAATGCCACCTGCCATTCACGTCTGCATACCGTCGGGCCAAATTACAGTGGTGCTTGGCTCGATCCAGTTGGAATGATGCTGACTGGGGATGTATAGTGTTTAGCGATGACTCCCGCTTCCAATTGTGTCCTGGCGTCTCTAGAGACGCCCAGGGCAGCGTGCTGATCCTGCTTTCATTATTGCACGCCACACAGGCCCTCAAATATTTACATTTGAAAAACTTAGGATATAGTAAGTAATTGGTTATGAGATATCTAAACAGACCATTGTTTGTCAATAATGTCTCATTTAAAGTTAGCTTTAGTTTCCATTTCAGTTTTAAACTTAGAACAGTTATCCCTATTTGAAGTGGTGGAGTTGAAGTTGCCTCGTTAATAAAGTTTTTTTTAAAGTATTTCTTTTATCTTGGATACTGACATTATCCGTTATTCTACAATGAATTTACTAATGAGTTTATCATTTTTTTTACCATGTTGTTTTTACTGCAATTTTTAACACTTGCATCTTCATTGTAAGTTAAGGATTTCTTAATTTTGGATCGGGGTTATTCAACTTGTATTAAACTTAACCATTATAGGATTTAGACATTGTTGCAAAATGAGTAGTTTGATTGAATTCTTTTATCTTTTTTGTTCTCTTTAGGCTGCAGCTGCATTTTTGGGGCAAACAAAATACGGCAGTTTTCCTAGTGGATTCTATGATTTTACATCACAAAATATGTCTCCTAGTAATAGAGGCCCTCATTCACCACTTATAACTAATAGTTTTAGTACTACTAATAGTTTAACAGATTATCAAAGGTTAAGAGAAGAAATATCGGCAAATAGGTCGAAATTATCAACATGGGAAGAAGGAATAGCTCAAGCTCGAAGTGTAAGAAAAACATTTCTTATAACGATAATTATTATATTTTATTATTATTATTCTTTCAGGGGTTTTTTGCAAAGCCAGAATTGGCAGCCTGCAACATTTTTCTCCTTTTTCTCAAAATGATATATTGCACAACTTTTTACCATAAACCATCGATTGTCTTTCAACGGACCAAGACTATAACAAATAATAGAATATGTACATTAAAAACATAAAATAGACCAGGTCATCTAACTTGTTTATTGTATTACATAGTACATACTAATTAAGCTTTTAATTAGTATTTATATTTTACTGGATCTTCAAAAAAATCTTAGCAGGGATATCTAGATCCATACCTATTATAGCATAGTTAAGTGACAAGACAATCTAAGTTCATGTTATTCAGCATTGATAAAGTTCTGCATAATTTCTCTAAAATATCGTATTGTCCGGCGTATAAGACAACTTTTTAAGCCAGGAAAATCTTCTCAAAAGTCAGGGGTCGTCTTATACACCGGGTGCTGAAACTTCCGAGCCGGACTGGAGAATCTGCAGTCGCCGCAAATGGTGAGGGGAAGCTCAAAAACGGCCGCGGCCGCATCCCCGCCGTATGCGGCAACTGTATGAAAGCAGCAAGGACGGCGCTGTACAAGTACGGTAGAAGAAAATCTACTCACCAGAATTTGTGGAAAGAAGTGACTTAACATGGTTCAATGACGAGGTGAGGGGGCTCCTCACCAGGAAGGTGTAAGTGGATAGCGGAGCAAGCTGCAGGCGTCCGGGACGCCCGGGTATTGAAAAAAGAGATAGAGCGGGGACAGAATAAACAAGGCTACAGTTAAGAAATACTATGATTTTAGTGAAATTCTAAAAAAATGTAGCATTAAAATAATGCACCAGAATAAACAAAGCTACAGTTACTTGGAGACAGGGAGAGCTGACCAATCCAAACAGGCGTTGTATACCACAACCAGCCAATCGCCGGTAAGGTACATCGCTTTTAAAGGAAAAGTTTAATCCACTTGCACTGTTTTATGTTTACATGTTTGATGACAAATAGCGTTATGTTTATAAGTGACAGTTTTCCTGCTAAGTATCTGCATGTCATAAGCATTTGAATTAAAATTACCATATTGAAATCAAATCTGATGTTTTTTTTAATTTTTATTTGGTGTGCGTTGGAAGAGGGGTAGTCTTATACGGCGAGTATATCCCAAACTCTATATTTTAATTGGAAAAATTAGGGGTCGTCTTATACGCCGGACAATACGGTACTGAGATAATGGAAGATCTTTCATAATCAAGGTTATATAATTTCATTTCTAATTACATCAGATTTTGCATTTGAATTTCAAAATGGTTTAATAAAAGTATGAATATGAATTAATAATCGGTGATTAACCCTTTGTGAACAGCCATGTTTTTTGCCTTATTTGTATACATCTTTAAAAACAATTAATTAATAAAAAACTAACAGTAAAATGGTCATATTTTTTCATGTGTGGTATAAATAAACAATTGAACTTTCAAATGCACATAAGTTTATTTTGTAATTATTAAATTTATTTTATAAAAAAAAAAAAATTTTAAAGTCAATTTTTGTTACATATTTTAAGAAATTTTTTTTTTTTTTTTTTTTTTTTTCAAAAGTCTGAAATAGAAAATATTTTGCAATAAATAAAAAGTTAAAATAGCCAAATTAACGTTTAATAATATGGCATTGAAATTGCACAAAATATTTAATCTAAAGAAAGCATATTGTATTTTTTAGAACGAACTGTGTCTTATTTTACTTGGTCATTTTGGCCTTATTTATAATACAGAGATGCCAATTTCTTGCCATACCACGTGCATCCTCCCTTGTCATACCACATGCATTACGACTCCTATAATACCAAAACAAATTAATAAATAATTTTTTTGATTACATCAAACCAGAGATAGGTTAGTTACTAATATAATTTGTATTGGAAGTACTGCAATTCTTGCCTTCTAATTTTGAAAATCCATGAGATGATTGCTTTTCGGCCGTATCTAAAAGATCGTTAGTATCGCTATCTGAAAATGAACTAATGCTATTGTAATTTGCTTTTTCATGAAGCAAGTCCAGATCCAAAAGTTCTTCAAATCACTAGATAACTCTGCTTCACTATCAAAATCATCTCTTTTGTTTATTTTAAACTGTAAAAATACTTCTAAAACACGCGAGTCAGAGAGTGACGCAATATTTCGTTTTTCTTTGCAAAAGACTTCTTCAAGTGACAAGAATGAGGACAGGAATTTCATCCTCAAGAAAATGAAATATCATTGTTGTGAATTAAGAAGACATTTTAGGAGTATTGTGTTTCCCTGCTGTACCTTGCTATTTGATTTCAAATACGAGACTTTGTTTAGCCTTATAATAAATCATATTTCTTTCAACAATTGAATGACATGTTAAACTAACAAGCAAATCAAATTTAATTGGTCACATGATTTGGAAATTGCTGTCCTCTCTGTTGGGACGTTTACTGGCATGAAATTTTGAGAGAAAGAAAGTAAAATATTGCAGGCTTTTGTTGAGGTGACTTATTAATTGTACAGATAGTTTAAAAAAAAAAAAAGAAAAATTGCAGTATTAAATTATTTAGGAAGTTAATATTATAAAAGAATGTATGTATATTATGTTAAATAAGGGTTAGAGGGTTTTCTGTTTAAATAAAAAATTTATTAAATTGATTTGGAAATTTAAAGGTTTGTGAGGTTTGGAAAAGAGAAGCTGAAGAAGCAAATAGAAAAGCGAAAGTAACAGAACATCATAAAGATGAGGTAAGAGATTGTTATTATTTATGTTATTCAGTTGATGTGTAAAATTTAATGTTTACTCTTTTATTACAATATGCTTCTTAATGGGCATTTAAAATTACTGGATTTTCATTTTGTTGTGATTTTTAAATTCTTGAATTGTTGTATTATGTAGAATTTAGGTTAGGGAGATGTAATTCTCTTTTCCTTAAGGTTTTTGTAATTGGCTAGACAAAGTCCTTGGAAATTATAAGACGAAATATTGCCGTGAAGATGATTAAAGTTTGTTGTTATCTAGAGTTAATAATTGATATTTGTGTGTGTTTGTTATTGAAATCAGTTTAGCTTGTGGGCAGGGGTCGGTATTGTGCTTTTCTGGTGCTCACTTTTAAAGTTACAAATTGCCACTCACACTTCCCATTATTGTTAACATTCCTTCCATTCATCAGACATATATCTCTGGAAGGAAAACTGGATGACTAGAAACTGGCACCCCTCCAAAAGTTACCATCTTGCCTACCAGTACTCTATTGGCCCTGCTTTTAGGGGAAAGAAAACACCAGAATGTTTGATAGTTCTAAGAGAGACAGAACAAGCACAGTAGGGAATGGATTCTGCAACCGACCAATAGGAAGCATTAGCAGAGAAAATTACAGCTCACAAGCTTTGTTGTTGTTGACAACACCGAAATATTTTATTGTTTTCTAGTTGCCATTATTAGCAATGAGAATCATATTGTGAATTAGCATAAAATTCATTAAGAAACTTCATTTAATTTGAAGGGCGTTTTCTTGACTCATCTACGCACTGTACAATATATCACATCACTTTTAACCATAAGATCTTTCGATCTCTCTCACTCTCTCAATATTATTTGTTTTAATTCAAATAAGAATGCCTTTTTGAGTCGAGCTGATACTCTGGGACGGCCGTTTCGAGCTTGTTAGGCTCTCATCAGCCAGTGCAAGACTCAAAAGGCGTACGAGGGGAGCTTTTATGAATACACAATGGAGACAGTGACAGTATATTTATAAGTATTTTAACTGAAATTCTAACAAAACATACGTTCAAAACCAAATAATTTTATTACCAGTGCACCGATTTTCATGAAATTTGGCATACTTACTCAGTTTTTTACGCTGATTTTGAAACTCAAAACCATTTTTGCCATAGACGCTTCGTTCACAAGTTAGCGCAGTATTTAGATTATACAAAGGTGAGTTTTAAATGCCTTTCGGCGTTATGAGTCAAAAATAATAATTTTCTTTAGATAAATTAAACTTTAGTTATGATTGGTATTTCGTTTTTCTTTTTGGATGGAGAATGATCCTAATTTAGATTAAACTCTCAGAACCTGTATTACAGGTGTACAGGTAAGAAGTACACCTAAATAGGTCTGATAAACATTTAAAAAAAAAAAAAAAAAAATTCAAATGAAATCATCAATCGAATCAAATATATACTCATGGACAAAAAAATTAGTGCACCAAGAAATAATTGCGGGATCGTAACGAAACTTGCAATGAAGGTACATGTCGGGGAGATATGCAAATGATTAGAAATGCAGCGTGATTGCGCATTACGTAGAGGGCGTATAGCCAGTAGAGGGCGTTGAACATCGTACTCTGTGGAGTATAAAACAGGTAACCAAAGCTTGTTTGAGTGTGCTGAATCATTTACAAAGGAAGAGCTGAGGTAGATATGCCATTACGCCGTGTTCGAAGACAGTATACGCAGTTGTCGCAGTTTGAGAGAGGGAGAATCGTCGGGATGATGGAAGCTGGGTGGTCAGCTAGGCGAGTAGCTCGTCAATTAGGCCGCTCTGATTGTGTTGTGAGGAGGTTTTGGGACCAGTGGACCCGAGAGTTGTCATGTACACAAAGACCAGGCTCAGGACGCCCTCGACAGACCAGTCGTCGAGAAGACCGCCACATAGTCAGAAATGCACGCGTACAGCCAACTGCTTCATCGGCCGCCATCCAGGCACAGGTAGCACCTTCACTAGGGGCCGCTGTGTCTTCTCGAACCATACGAAGGCGCCTGGCTGAAGGACAGGGGGTATCGCAGCGCCCATTACGTGTGCTGCCCTTGACGCCCACCCATCGACGCCTCCGTTTGGAGTTTTGCCGCACACGAGGAAACTGGACTGCAGTGGAATGGAACCAGGTCGTCTTTAGCGATGAATCCAGATTCAATCTCGGCAGTGATGACAATCGTGTTCGTGTGTGGAGAGCCCGTGGTGAACGCTTCAATCCTGCCTTTGCTGTACAGCGACACACCGCTCCCACAGCTGGTGTGATGGTATGCCTACATTATGCCATTGCATGTGCCATGTGTATTGTATGCCATTGCCTACAATACACGGTCACCCCTAGTATTGTTCCGTGGCACCATGACAGCCCAGCGGTATGTTCATGAAATCCTGCAACCACATGTGTTGCCACTCATGCAACGGCTCCCAGGAGCCATTTTTCAACAAGATAATGCTCGGCCTCATACGGCAAGGGTGTCACAAGACTGTCTCCGCACTATTACTACCCTTCCTTGGCCTGCCCGATCCCCAGATTTGTCTCCAATCGAGCATATCTGGGATCATTTGGGACGACGAGTTGGGCATCCCACGAGTTTGAACGAACTAGAGGCAAGGTTACAGCAAATATGGAACGAAATGTCTCAAGACATCATACAGAACTTGTATGACTCAATGCCCGATCGTATCGCATCGTGCATTCGCGCTAGAGGGGGTCCAACGGAGTATTAACTCCTCCGTTCTTTTGCCTTTTTCTCTGAAATAAATTATCCTTTTTCTTTGATTTTCTAATCATTTACTTATATCAAAGTAGTCATTACATATGTAAATTTTCATTTCATTTTGACGACTCCTTCTTGGTGCGCTAATTTTTTTGTCCATGAGTGTATATATATATATATATATATATATACATATACATATACATATAAATTGGCTAAGTTCGTCTGTCTGTGACTCTCTATAATTAAGCTTTCAAGATAGATCCAATGGTTCTCAATGGTACCATTGAATCAAGGATACTCAAATTGGATGAAAATATTATTTCATTGTGTCATTCCATGTTGTTTCCATGAAATTTTATTCTTGGGAACTGACCTCGACAACTGAAATTCTAATAAAATATACGTTCAAATCCAAATAATTTTGTTACCACTGCATCCATTTCAATGAAATTTGGCATACTTACTCAGTTGTTTGAGCTGATTTCGAAACTCAAAACCATTTTTGCCGTAGAAGCTTCTTTCACAAATTAGCACAGTATTTAGATTACATTTACTTTATATTTGATAGTTGATAATAAAATGATTTTTCAGATTGTTTTATGCCTGGCATCCGACAGGCTTTGCTGCTAGCATATATATATATATATATATATATATATATATATATATATATTTAATCACTAGCAAATTTTTGGAAAGAATGTTCAGGCTGATTCAAACTATAACAATTTCCTTTAAATAACAAATCAGAAGAAATGAACATGAATATGTTTTTAGAACATGTAACATTGTCAACATTATTGAATTCCCAAATAATCCAAACTCCTTCACTAATAATTTAATTCTTCAAATTTTATAATTTTTTGTGAATTATTACCTAAATTTACCATATCCTTTGCTAACTCCACAGTTAACTTCTACTCCTTCATTTCTTTTTAAATTTTTACCTTTAGTATAAGACAGAATATTCTTTCCCAAAATTTGCTAGTGATTAAATATATATATATATATACATACAGTGTTACCTCCTTTAACGGACACCCTGAATAGCGGACATTATTGCAGGTCCCAGTCCCTTACATTAGGACATTCAATGTTAACCGCTCTGAATAGCGGACAGTTATTTTAACTATAAAAAAAAAAAAAAAATTTCGATTAACATTTCGACAAACACATCATGGTTGTATTTACATCGGTCTCTCTTACATTGATACATTGTATCTGTGTCCCATGATTCAATGCACAAATCTGAGGCCTTTTTTTCACTGCAGTTGCTTTGTAAATGTCAATACCTCATAAAGCTATCCTATAAACGTGTTGATTAAATTTCGTGCGAATTAAAATGGCATCAAAAAGGAAGAGATTGGCCCTGAAAGAAAAATTTGATGTTCTTGAAGTTGCTGAAAAAGAAAAGCTTAGTGTGCGTTGTCTTGCTGAACGTTTGCTGAAAGTTGGAAAAACTCAGATAAGTGAACTTAAGACAAAGATGAGATTAGAAAAATGTGGATGGTGAATTCAAATGAAAATTCGAAGAATTTGAAGTTTCGTAAAACTGAAACAAGCAAAATCGACGAAGTGGTCATAAAATGGTTCCGCTCTGCTCATGCAAAGAACATTCCTATAAGCGATGTTTTGCTACAAGAAAAAGCCAGAGAATTCGGTCAAACTTTAGGATTGGACACGTTTAAGGCATCAAATGGATGGCAAGAACTTAATTTTCTATATACTGTAATTAATTTTGTCATTATTTTAAGTAAGATAAACGGATTAGCACTCATTTAAAAAGAAATATAGTAAATAATTTGCAATTGTTCATATTTTCTCATATCGCAATGGTAATTGTAGAAATTTAATTAAGATTGTACGTAATTTTTCGTTAAATGACATGCTTTAAGCTAAAAAAGGAAAAAAAAGATAGTCCTTCCCAATAGCGGACACCTCCCAATAACGGACGAAACTTCCGGTCCCGTGACTGTCCGTTATTCGGAGATAACAATGTACATATATTTATTGAGGCGATGTGATTTATTTATCAAAGTATGGCCAAAAGAAGGGAGGAGATTAAGAAGTATGGTATTAAGAAAATTCAGATTGTCTCGTCATATTAGTTATGCATCTAGCCACTAGCAAATATCTTTATGATACAGTTCTGCTGGCATATCTTGAAATTTAACTTTTTTTACTTCACATAATTCTGCAGTATTAGGAAACTTAATAAATCAAGGCAACTCGATATGTATTTATTGCTGGAATATAGTAATAAGCTGTCCAATTCCCATCCAGCATTATTTGATTTCTTTTTGAAGTCAGGATGCTTAAGCCCTTGATAGTTATCAGTAGGGCTCGGATTATATGCAAAATGCATATTTGTTATTGAGAGGTATATCAACAAAATTGTAAGTTTTTTATGCAAATTTAATGTTTTTTGATAGAATGGCCGATTTTAATCAAAAAACATTAGATATGCATAGAAAACTTACAATTTTGTTGATATACCTCTTAATAACAAATATGCATTTTGCATATAATCCGAGCCTTAGTTGTCAGTATTATAATATTTTTTAGAGATTGGTGATTTCACTAAAATCCTTTTTTTAATTTATTTGGTGTGTAGGTGTGCATCATTTGGATGTCAATAATATGCTCATTTCCTTTTTTCTTTCCAGGCGGTTGCCAAGGTGAATTCTTTACAAAAAGAAGTAGAGCATTTGAAAGGAGGTCCATACCTTCATACATTACATAGGATATCAGATTTGGAAACTTTACCTCTAAGTAAATTAAAACAACTTCAGCAACAGCTAAGAAATGATTTAGATGAAGTTGATAAGGTTAGTTATTTGGTAGTTTTTATTCACATCATTAAGAGTCTGTATAACCTTTCAGAGTCTCTAAATTGATTTTAAAAACTTTGCTGATCTTTAAAAAGTAGAAGAGGCTTGATATCGGTGGTACATTTTTTTGTTTGTATTAACATCGATTGAGTTTGACATCAGTTTGTTATAGAATATCTTTACTTTTGTTGTTTTTTATAATTTTTTTAGAGCAGATTTGTGTGCCTTTGGTGCCCTCTTTAAGTTTTGATCCCGTTCTTTCGTTTAAATACTATCCAAGTTCAACAAGAAGGCTCTAGGCAAAGAAGTGGGGAATGAATTCAAAATAGATGAAAAATACAGGTTGTTTCGGAAATAGTAGACAAAGTGAAGAGATATGGGTTCCAACAGTCATTTTGAGTCGAAAATGTTCTATGACATTTTGTTGTATGGGCTGTAGTTTTAGAGTTAGGAAATGTATGCTTTAGGAAAGATCCCTAAGAAAGCTCAGTTCTGGCCATTTTCAGCATTTTCTTTAATTATCATATCTGTTTTCAGCCACGACATTTGTTATCCGGGTTGCTTTTTGTAATAAACCTTTGCCTTATTTACTTACACTTCCTTATGTGAACTGAGCTTTCTTTGATTAGGGACCATTCCCAAAGCATTCATTTCTGACCTCTGAAACTACGACCCGTACAGCAAAAGGTCATAGAACATTTTCAACTCAAACTGACCTTTGGAACCCGTATCTCTTTGCTTTGTCTACCATTTCTGAAATGCCCTGTATATGTAAGCATTGCTTGTCTCCTTCCAGTAGTTTTGTGTAATTGGGAAGCTTTAAAAATTATCCTTGTATTGCTTTGCAATCTAATCGAGATAAAGTAAATTGATAGTGAAACTAAAGTCAGATTCAGCCTTATTCTGTTGAGAAGACAATAAAGTAATTAAAATCTGTTTTGTGACAGTGTTTATACAATAATTCAACATTAATAAAAAATTGATGTCAATAAGAATTGAACTAGTTTGTCATTTCAGTCCCTTTATAGGGAATTAGAATCTAATTTTAGGGCTCGTGCCATTTCATGATATTTTTTTCCAAAGCCTTGAAAGTTTTTGGTTTTTATGAGATGCTTTATTTGAAAATCTTTGAATTGATGCAGATTAACTTCATTATTTTGATCAAACTTGTTTCTCTTTCTCTCTTTAGGTTGTTTATCATCGGACTGCCATGAAATGTATGGTTTGTGAAGAAAAGAATCGTAGTGTTGCCCTTTTACCCTGTAATCATTATGTTCTTTGCAATCAGTGTGCCCCTACGCAGAAGGAGTGTCCTTATTGCAGAACACAAATAGTGCAAAGGTCTAGCATTGTTATGCCGTTATAGACCAACTAATTCTTAGGACACTTTATTCCATTTTTTTCTTAAAGACACCAACATATATTTCATCTGTGTATTTGAAATTTTTAATTTTTTTCATCGCTGGAAGTGTAAGCATCCGTTTTTCTCCCTTTTTCTTATTTTTAAATTTTCATTTTATTTGTAATGAAAAGTACTCTTTAAATTACTCAGCTCCATCAACAAAATGGGGTTGTTACTGAACACAACACGTGTGGATGATAAATGTGTTTTTTTTTTTCCTTTTTCTTTTTCCAGACAGTATATCTAGGGAAAAATAGTTTTATTCTTTCAAATTCTATGTGACTCCTTTAAAAAATAATGAATATATATTTATCTTCTGCTGCCATTTTTCATCAGCATTTTAATAATTAGAATTACTTGTAATATAACTAGTAACTAGAACTAAGTTTCAAAATAATATATTAGAAATAATTATCTTATCATTGAAACTATATATCTAAATATTATACATACATCTTTCAGAGAAATGAACAATGTGAAAAAATGTGAACCTTATTGAAACAAGGAATTATTGTAATTATGTTTTCAAATGAAGTCATAATTAGGCCGACATGCCCTGGAAAACTATTTGCATTTTCTTTTAATTCTGTTCTCAGAAACTTTCAATAGTTTTGGTGCTTTTCTATATTTTGATTCTCTCTAGGTTTACAGCAGATTTTGCTACATGAAAAGTTTTAAGTTTTGTATATAGAATGTCTTTTCATTCGCGCTCTCTCTCTCTCTCTCTCTTTTGTTTTTAATTAATTTGGTCTCCATAGTAACCAAAAACAGATTAAAAAAAATATTAAAACTAAAAGGCAGGAAAGGGATAGATAATTTAATAGGAAAATTTTCTGTTCCCCACAAAATTATTTTTTCAAAAAAATGTGTGTCATTGCTATTGTATGAATCAAGGAAACTTTTTAACTGTGTCCTTATTGCTTGATAAGCTGTCTTTCTCTTCCTAAATGCAAATTTTAAGATGTTGTCATTGTAAAAGAAAAAACGATCGGAAATTGTTTTGAAGTTTTAACTAAACATTACACGCTATTTTTATCTGATCAGATTTTTTTTTTCTTTCTGTTAGATATGTTTATCTAATAGAAAGAAAACAAAAATGCTTGCACATAAAATAAAAGAGGCAGCATTGCTAAAGAAAGAAGTATATATCTTTAGTATCTTCATCAGAGATGGTAAAGATACTCTTAATTCCATTTAAAATCACCATAGACCACTAAATAGGTTGATCCAGAAAGATAGCTGATGTAAGATATTTACCAAATATTTATAGTACAGTGACTCATCTTAGCTGTATTTAATAATGAATCTCATAAAGATAAATATTATTTTTATTAACAAGCTGCTCAGTTTTTGAGAATGAAGATTTGTTCCCTAAGGTTTTTTGTTGATTCATATCTTGTGCAAATGACGTACCTCAGCACAAGTCAGTTAGTCGCATAGAAGTGATACTGAGTGAGTTTTATCAGCTGCCGTAAAATGGTTTTACGTCACCCCTTCATTTTATCAAAGTGAAATGCATAATTGGCATTGTTAAAAGGTTATGAAAATCTCATAAAATGAACGATTTCTGTTCAATAAATTTATAACTTAAATATTGTTTCAAAATTTTATTTTGCTATGAATTTTTTTTTTAATGAATTTAGCATGTATTGCAGTTGGTTTTGTTTTTTTTTTAATCAGTTTTTGGTTGTTTTGCTACATTAAACTGAATGCAGAAGTTTGGCATTTAAAAATACCTACACAAATATTTTGAAATATTAATATCAACATTTTAATGTTTACATCTTGTTCCTTTTCTTTCTAAAATAAAATTGGAAGTAAAAAGAAGAAAAATTCTTTTTGTTGCTAATAACTATCTAAAACATGTTAAAAGAATTATTTTATTTGAGTGATAAGTATTGTATAGGATAATACTAGGTAATATATTTAATTTTTTTTCTTCCAGGACTCAAATTTATCATCATTATTCGTGTATCTGCTGGTGATTTTTTTTTTTTTTTTAAATAGATGTATAAGAAAGGAATTTATTATTATTAAATGTAAAGAACTATTTGAAATTAAATATGTAGTACTTTATGATATATAATCAGTAGAATTCTATGTGTAACTTCAAAGAAAATGGGTACTTGTTAACAGCCAGACATGTTAGTAAGCTGCTAACTAAATATTTGCTTTTGCAGCAAAAAGCAGTAAACCTTAGTTAAATGATAATTGGCATTTATATATTTAACTGATCATTTATATATTGAATCAGATTGGTAAACAGACGAGACTTAGAATACGGAGTTATTTAAAACTTGGAAAGTTCTTTTTTTTTTTTTTCTCCCTCTCTCTCAATTATTGTAGTTGATTGTCACTTCATTGGAGAGCATGACTTCAGATCTGTTTTTCCATATAAATAATGGAGATAAATTAGCCCGTTCTGTAGGTTTTTCTTTTAACAAAGAAAAAAAAAAAAGGATTCCTGTTATATATTTATATGCATACATATATTTTTTTTTCCCTCCCCTATTTGAATAGCACAAAAATCAAGATTTAATTTATTAACATAGGCTTTTGTTAAGCAGTTTAGACTAGAAGTATTGTTAGCATTTGTTATTATCTTTTTCTGCTCCTATGATGCTTTAGTAATTTATAACAGATATTTAAATTGATATCTTAATTATCGCTCTTCCTTTTTTTACATGTAAATATAAAATGTGAATAGTTTAATGGTGGACGAAGAAATAATTTGTATATACATTGTAAACTTAATGTATAAAAATAACTGAAGGTTGCTCCAGTTGAAAAAAAAAAAGAGTCCTTTGACTCAGGAATTGTGGTTAATTTTGTTATTCAAAAAGAAAATTGACCAATTTTAGTTGCTTTTTAAAAAAAAAAACGAAAAAAAACTTCTCTTCTGTGTTTGCATGAGGTTCAAAATGGTGTGTGAAAACACTTTTTAAAGTTCTGAATAAAACATTAATTTTTGATGTATAGTGATTGTCAGTTTGTGATATTTTCATTACCTTATTTACTTGAAAATAGCAGAAGCTTTGAATCTCTTAAACCCAGTTTATTTCCCTGTATTTAAAAGAAGAAAGTTCAATTTTTAAACTTGAAAATAAAATGCTGTAAATGGGATTTACAGTTATATCTTATTGCTGAAAATTAAAGCCACAAGTATAAATCCATGATTATAAATTGTTAAAAAAGAGTGTGAGGATCCGGTTTGCAACTTTGAAAGAGGCCGGGCATCACATTTGTTGATAAAATTAAATCCGAAGATGTGCCGAGGAGGTAAAAACCTGTGTTTTATAGATTTTGGAAATTTTGGATAAATATAAATTTCAAACAAAAAAAAATTATGTATTTCTTTTCTTTTTAATCTTACGTATTTTAGTAGCATTATTTCTTATGCTGCTAAAACATTTATGAAAAGACTGAAATATGTAAATTGCAAAATACTCCATTTTCTTTTTGGATTGAGAGAGAATCACGAACAGTATAACGTCAGCATTACTGTCTAATGAAAAGGAAAGGATTTTTATTTACAAGATTTAAAGTTTTGTATTTTATCTGTTTTTTTTTTTTTTTGTTTTTTTTTTTAATCTACTTAATTTTTAAAATACAAAAAGTTGTAAATTTTTTCGATTGCTTATCCAATCGACTAAATAAAAATATATTGAAAGCAAATAGTTTTTTAAATGCACCTATGGGGTAGTTTCTTTTGAAAGCATAATATATGGGGGGGGGGGAAGGTTCCATTTATAAACGGAACTATTTTAGAACAACTTGTCTCTCTTTTTTTTTTGTTTCCTAAAATATTATTTTTTAAAAAATTCGGACGCTCAAGTCGATCAGTAGGATCGAAAATATCTTCATGACAGTAAGTTTCATTTCAGAATTTTAAGTTAAAAACTATTCGAATTAACATAAAATTGTTGAGTTTAATAGTATCAAAGGATTTCTTTGTTATTTTTATGTAGCAAAGCCACCAGTAGATTGAGTTAATAATAGTAATAATAATATTTATTAATAGCAGTAGAGAAACAGCAAAATTTAATCAACAAAGCAATGAATATCTTATTTTTATTATTAACAAATGCAGGCCTTTCAAACATTCTCATGATAATTTAAGCTTGCCTTTTTTTTTTTAATTTTGAAAAATAGAACTGTTCTGTGCTAAAAAACGTAATTAATTGGGACTGTAATTTTGTTTTTAATTGAAGGAAGATAGTTTTGACAGTTGTAATTTATTGATATTCATAATGGTTAAGAAGAACCATGTACTTTAAAAACCAAAACACAATATTATTTGCTTTGTTAATAAACCTTTTTAAGCTCATGAGAAAATATGTAGAATGTAAGGAATTGTATCTTAATTCATGTTTTTTTTCAACAGGAGAGTTTGAGTTTTTTTTAATAACGATTATCAAGACTAGTTTTACCAAGTTTTTAGAGAACTGTTTGAAATAAAATATTATTTTTATTCTTAAGTATACAGAGCAGTATTTTGGAGTTCCTTTACATTGTCCTTTTGTTCGTGCTATTTTCATATAAAATCTCATGGTCAGTGGGCATTTTTCTATGGTTTTAATCTTGTCCTTTTAATTTATATGTATATAAGCATAAAAAATTCACCAAGAATTTCTTATTATGAAATCTATGAATTTTAAATCATAGATTTCCTGTCTTATGAAGAAAAGTTTTCGTAACCTAGAAACCAATACAATAAAAATTTGTACATAATTAAATGCTTACACACTATTCTACATGTATTCAATATGTAAATCTGATTAGCAGAGATTGCTGTGCCAAATTTATTTGTGAAACATAACTTAATTGTACGATTTTTATTATTAATTTTAATAACCAATCATTGTGGACACTGGAGACTCGCTGCAACAGTCCTTGGGATTTAAGAAATTCAATCACCATTGTAAAGATGAACTATTTATGCCACTTGTATGAATAACCCATGCACATTTAAAAATCACTCTTGTATTTTTTTTTTTCCCCTTCTCCATCAACTCTGTTTACCGAACCACTTTTTTTTTTTTTAATGTTCAAAGAAGTGACTACAAAGAACATTGCTTTGAAGAAATGAGTAACAAATTTGTGAAGGAAAATGTTTGGATGTGTTTGAAGTTTTTCAGCAAATAGTAATAAGCATGAATGCAGTGTCAAGAACAAAGTTTAGGCACAGCTGACAAAACATTGCAAATTGAGCCAACTGATTTCGAACTCACTAACTCAGTATCCTACAGTAAAGATAAAATGAAAGCAGCAGAATCTAAAGAGACTGATATGATAAATTGGCGTTCAGAGGCTGTTGCATCGAGTCTGGTGTTTTCCTCTTCTAGTATTACATGTTTGTGTGTCCTATTTGCAGAGGTGGTGCTTTCTTTGAAAAATACATTTTTAGTCTTTGTTTCCGGTGAATCATTTTGAGCTTCTACTCGATAAATTCAGTTTAGAGTCCACAATTTTGCATTGCTTTATTTTCACTTGCCTAGTTATATAGAGAGGGAAGCAAGAAAGCTCAAGATGCCTATAAGCAATGGAATTAAACTACAAATATATATAAGTATATATTAAACAAAGCATTTAGAATTAGGAGCAGAGAAAGATAATAAAACAAGTGACAGTTGTAAATAGAATTGCTGCTATAATTCAAATACATATGATTTAAAAATATTTTGATGTTATTTGCTTTGCTTCTGCAGAAATTTTAACTTTTTGTACATTGCTGATGGCTTAGGCTTTAGTGTGTGTGTGTTGAAAATATTTTTAATGGCTTTAAAAATGTTCATTCTCTATCTGACAACAGTCTTTCAACTGTAAATTTTAAGCAAGTGATTACTTTTGTTTACATTTAGACATATTTTTAACTCATTTCCATTAAAATGGTCCATCAAAGTTGAAATAATATTTATTGGAGCCTGTAATTACTAAATTTACACTATTTTATGAAAATCCTTTTGCTATTGAATATTTCCTGTGCATAATTGAAGTCTTATACTGGGTAATTTTCTAGATTTTTGATCTTTAATAGTCATAATAATTTTATAAAAAAAAAAAAAAAAAAAGATCATTTGTGTATAGTTCATGCTGAAATTAAATGACTGAAAATTTCATTGTATGAGGATGTCTTTTCAATCTAGGATTACTTCTAAAGGTATTACAATTACCATTATTCTTTCTTTTCTTTTCTTTTTTAATTTGTTTATCCATTCTGTTGATTTTCAATGATTAAAACCGTATAAAATTTTAACGTAATCATTTATTGCGTTTTTTTACAAGTCCGAAGCAACCGTCAACAGCTTCACTTGTCATGGATTACATTATTATTAAAGTATGTAAAGCTAACATTTGAATGAAGAAATTTATAATTAATGTGAAAATTCATTGCATTACACAAGAAAGGAAGAGGGTCAGAAGTTTTAAAAATACAATTAACATAAAAAAATAATAATAATAATAATCTTAAAATTGAAGCAATATTCAGAAAATTGTGAAAGTAACTTTCAATTTTTTTTTTTTTTTTTCTTCTGCCAACCTGTTAGTAAAAAAGTGAAGACAAATTTCTTACAAAAATTTTTTTGAAAGACAAAAAGAAGAAGCTACTAAAGCAATTTGGTCCCTGACTATTATTTTATTATTATTTTTTTACTTGAAAAGACATTGAAGTAAATAGGAAATAAAACTTTTGAAAAATTACAGAAGCACTTCATGCAGGGTAAACTACATCATTCTTGCTATCACGAGGAGTTGTTCAGTGTTGGGAAATCAAGAATTAACTCAATGACAGTTAAAACTATGGAAAGGACATTCACTGCACAGAATTCAGAATTAGGACATGGGCTCCCTAATCCAGAAAACACATATTCCCTTTACAATGATAATTTTTTGTGTTATTGGAGAGAGCCAGCTTTACTTAACATTTATCTATTGCTTACCTCCCCATTGCCTCCTCCTAGCACATAGATGCTTCACTCCAAATTCTTCCAGCCATATTATGTTTTCAGATACAGTGAAGTCTCACTTATACGAAACATTCAGTTATACGAAGAATTTCTCATTCCCTGGCGAAACCCTCATAAGTCCTAAATGTAATTCACTTATACGAATAATTTTTGGTTCCTTTCATATTCATATAAGTGAGACTTCACTGCATAAGTTCAAAACCATCAAATTTATTTGGACTAGGAAGTTAATTGCAATCATCTTGCTTCTCTCAATTCTTAAGCAACATTTGTGTGCAGCTACATGATTCTTAATAATATAACTTACAATTTTAGTTTGTTAATAGTTTCCTCGTTTTTAAATGTTTTTACAGTTCTACAGCTGTTTTAGACTGCTTCTTTGTTACCACATCAATCTACCTACAATAACTGAAACTGCTACATGTTGCTATTTCAAGCGTTATTTGATGGGTAGGTCAGTTTTTAGTGTCATTTGATTATCCTAATTATGCCATTCTTTGTTCATCTTTGCTATTAGAAGGGGTTTCACCCCCCCCCTTTAAAATTCACCTGGATTTTTATTTCATTTTTCATTATATAATAAAGATCCTCGCATGTATCGACAGGAGGGCACCTAGCCCGCCCTGCAATTGTGATATAATTCACTTGATTTCATCTTGCAAGAGGACTAACAGCTTCATGATAATTTTATTATAATTTACTACTTTAGTTTATGTGGGTATTTTATGCTATATATTTTGAGAAAAGTATTTTTGCAGATTTTTTTTTTTTTAGCATTGCCAATACATTTTGCTCCCTAGAGAAAAATTTCTTTGGGCACCCAGAATGCATCAAATTCACAACTTCTGCAAATATAGACATTCAGTATTAAACTTACAGTAATTTTTTTTAAAGTATTTTTAAGCTTTTAATGTATTTAACTTACAATCCTAAAATTATTTTTGATGCTGTGAATATTTGTTGTTCTGCAAATCAATGTAGCAGTTATCTACAATAGAAAAAAATGGAAGGCTCTCCCATGATATTTATAACCTCTTTCCCCCAATAATGCCAAATTCTCAAAAAAGTTACTGGCCTGTTATGATCCTACTTCATGATCTAATGGCTGTATAAATTCATTTAAATGTTTCTTAAGTACCAATTCTGTTTTTAAAGTCTTAAATACCTGAATCCAATGGCCCGAACCCAAAGATGATTAGGATAGAGGGAAGGAAAAAAAGTAAATTGGAGGTTTTGAAGAAGTGAATTTTTTTGTATTGCAGTGTCAGGGACATTGTCATTTGCTTCACTTACAACGCTTGATTTCCCAATCAGTAACAAATCAGTTTTGCTTTAATTATGAGGAAGTTCGGGAATTCTGATTTCGTATTTTTCAGTTAGAATAGAATTGCTCGTCCTACTTAGCATCACAAGAAGAAAAAAAAAATTACTTTAAATGACCAAAAGATTTTTATATTCTGAATAAGAGTAAAGGGATAAAAATTGATTCAGAATGGCTATAATAATAATAATAATAAATTCAGAAGCTTTTTTTTTTTGTTTAGTATTTTTGATTATTATCATCAATGACATTGATTTTGCAGTAATATATAATGAAAATAGAAGATTGATAAAGCAAATATAAGATTGCTTTTGTAAATAGCGACTACCTAAGATTTACATGTAAATAACATAAAAGCCCTTTTCATTCTCTTATTGTTAGGTTAACTATTTCATGGGAAGGAAATTTAGGTTTTGATCATTTGGGGTGAATGACAGAGTTAACATTTAACATTTTATTCATTCATGTTTCTAAAACTGAAGATTTTTTTCTACTGTAAATTTAGAATATCCATTTATAAATGAAGTTTTAAGAACCTCACTTTTTAATATCTTTAAACAATGCAATAGTCTTCATAGGCTGCTTCTATTTGGCATTAGATAGGGTTAATTATCTGGAATGTTGTACTAGTTTTCTTATTATTACTACTATTCTTATTTTTTTTAGTTTCCTTAAATTAAAATTAGTTAGAAAATAAGTTCAATTTTATGAATCTCGTTAATTTTAAAAGTAAAACAGCTGACTTTACCACCATCTTATTCAAAACATACACAAACATTAAAGCTTCACTCAGTTTACTTATAAAAAACTGTAAATGTTAGATATTATATTGCTTTGATTTTTTTTTTTTTTTTCTTATTTCTAAGCACTAGGATATTTTTTAAGTTACTGAGTTACTTCAAAAAAACTTTTTGTTTTTTTAATACTAAGTTTAATAAATGCTCTAGATTAGAATTGCTAATTTCATGCAAATAAAGTACAGGTAATTTTTATTAAGATCCGTTTAGCTTCCTTAAATTTACACTATATTTGTTTTAATGTACTACTTAACATTTTATAATATATCACACAATTCCACAGTCAATCTGTAATGTTTCACATTTCACTTTAGCCGACAAACAGCTCTTGGAAACCTTGAAAATGTTTTAAATTTTTTTTTCCCTAAGGCCTTTGAAATGAAACTATTTACTTTGGGGGGGGGGGGGTACTTCTTGAAAATTAATGTCATCACATGAGTAAACTAAACTTAAATTTTAATAAGATTTATTTAGGTTTCTTTATGGAAGGCAAGTTATATAAATGAGACATCTATTTCCTGGACACTGTCATCTTAGGAAAACGTTTCAAAGATTATTTAGATCCAGTCCATAAGATGAGGACTGAAAGATGAATTGCAGAATATATTCTTTGTGAATGCAATGCTCAAGTGAGAGTCAGATTTTCTTAAGTTCCTCTGCACATCACATTGCAGGCATTAGGATCTGAAAATGAATAAAACACATGGGCCACACCCAATAGGCCTTATTAAGGTTCAAGTTCTGACAACTCTAAAGGTGATCAATTACTGTTATCAGTATTAATGTTGTACAGGCTAGCCTTTTTTAAAAAATTTTTTGTCTATTTATCTGATATTATTGATCACCATTGTGATGTGCCAATTCACAACAAAAATTACTTCTTAATTATAATAGGCTTAGTTTTGAAATTGCCGTGGTTCACTGCAATCGTAATGTAAAAAAGAAGGAAAAAAAAAAGCCAATAAAATGAATTTTATTATATTCATTGCTTGAAATTAGAAGAAGCAGCAATTGTAATTTAAATATGCATTTTTTTTTTCTCAATATATTCTATTTCACATGATTCTATAATCAGTTTATAGCATTTTAGGGCCCAATATACTGCTTTTTGAGTTCCATTGTTTAAGGACCATAGTTCAATAAAGGTAACAAAATCATAAGGTGAATAATTAGTAGTAATAATAGAATCCAAGTAATCTCAGTATAATTGGGCTGGTGTTTGTTTTTTGTTTTTGTTTTTTAAGATTTATTACAGTCTTAATTTCAAAAGATATCTGAAGCCTTCTAAACTAGCAACTGTTAATTTTTTTTATTTTTTTTTTTTCGGATTCATCAAAAAGTAGTTGTTGTTAATTTAGCTGCGTTATTATTTTTCCTTTCTCTGCGCAAAAAAAATATGCTTAGGAATTTGAACAGATTGCTTTCAAAATTTTGATTGAGCATACTGTGTTCATTTTGAGCGTAATATATTTATAGAAAAAAAAATAGCTTTTTTTAGTGTGGGGAAGATCCTTTGATCCAGTTCCAGTTAGGACATGGAGGAAGAAAGCACACGCACAGATATGTCTTATATAGATTACATACATTGATCAAATAGCATCTTTGATGATTTGGCCTTTTTGAGGAAAACGGAACTACTATCTTTTTTTCTTTTTTTTGAGATCTTATGGATAGATTTGGAATTTATTTTGAATTGCAGTAGATAGATTTGTAAATAGTTAGACAATACAGATGCATTTAGACAAGAATCACATATATTTGAAACAAAGAATATGCATGGAAATGCCAAAAGCATACAATCAGCCAACTTTGGATGGACCCTTGAAGATACTAAAAATTACCAAAAGCAGTCACCAGATGGAGAGATTTTCAACATTTTAATAACAAAACTGAAAATTAATATATTTTTTTTAAAGTTAATTTATATCGCTTAATTTTCATTCTATCTTGATGCAATTGGGATTGGTTACACAGTTTCATTAATCCTACTTTTTCCAAATATTAATATTAGTCATTTGGCTGTACGGATACAAATGGTTGATAATGGCTAATTTCACATTTATTTATTTATTATTTTTTAGTTTCAAATAAGCATATTCATTATAAAATAGTATAATAGCAGTCATGGCATCTTTCTGTCAGTGGAACTAAATATTTAAGCCAATAATATTTTCAGTATCTGTTAATATTGTTCTTTATTTAATTATTTATTTTTTTCTTTGATAAACTTTACAAGCACTGAAAAGGCTTAAGCTGTTATATTTATGATGAATATATATATATATATATATATATATATATATATATATATATATATATATATATATTATCTCTTACATCTACTGCCATTCCCTGAACTACATATCTAAATCATAAACGTTGATATATTCTTTTATCTTTGTCCATTGCAGTATATCGGTTCACAAAGCTTTAAAATGAAATTGGGGAATTCTAAGTTGTATCTGCCTTTCAGTTGATTGTCATAACATAAAACTATCATTAAATCATGCAAGTCAAAAGCTTGCATTACCACGTTTGTTTTAGAAACATTTTATTTTTAGAGCAAATGGCAGAAATGAATGTTAATCGTAGTGAGTAAATAAATAAGACATGTCACCAGTTTGCATTAAGTATACAGCATTAAAAAAAAACATATGTTTTTTTTTTAGTTTCTTCAAAAAATAATAAAAGTAGTTTAGCTCGCATTCTATCAATATCTAAAATATAATTCCAGTTTTTAGTATCATTTTATTTGTTATCTGCATTTTAGTCAGCTGCGTTTAAGCTTTTAGACATCGAAAATACTCAACCATCAGAAGTAAGTGCTAAATATGAAGCTTAAAATAAGAATAAATAATAAAACTAAAAGAATTTTGTATTTCCATTTTATAATATGTAAAGTTTTGTTTCTTTGGCTGTAAAGTATAAAAAGAAATAAGTTTAACTTCTTTTATCACCCCTGCTCATTTGGTGCTTTCAAGAAATTAAAATGTCATATACATAATGTTCCTATAATAAAAGAATGACATGGATTTTCTATAAATATATTTATTTATAATGTATGTAAATTGGATTTTTTTTTTAATTGTTTAGAAAATAAAATGCAGAATGATGCTGATTTTTTTTTTTCTCTTCCTCTAATTACAGATATTGAAACAAAATTACTTCTGATTAAAAAAAAAAAAAAAATAGTCTAGTATTTTTAGTATTCGGAAGAGATAGAAGTTTTTTATTGTGATTTCTGATTTCATTTGGCAAAGTCAATGCATTCAGATAAATTGGTTTTTGAAATGCATTTGATATGACTGTATAATCTTGCTTTGAAAATTGCTTTAGTAAAAAGCATTGCTGAAAATTGTGCTACAAGTAAATCCCTGAGTTGCAACTAATTTTGGCAAAGAATTTTTAGACAGTCTTACACATGTGACTTGACATAATATGCATTTGATCCTGTCGAGAAATCAAGTGAAGGCTGTTGCTATTTTGGGTCGGATGTATGTTGAGGTCTTGGATTTTACTGTGCTGGTGATGAAATAACAGCCTTTGACCTATCGTGGAGCTATTCTTATATTTTAGCATGAGATTATTTCTTTGAAGAAATCTCAGAACCTTGTCAGTATATCTGCTGGGATTGCCAACCCTATCAACGAAGTTTATTTTGTGGAATGTTTCCGAAAGTATTCATGTATATAAAAATACAACCATTTGCATTTAATAGAAGAGATATTCAGACATAAATGTGATCTCATGTAAATATGAGGGTCTTAGTTTTTGCATAAGTTTTTGATTACACTCATCTGTTGTGAACAGTGTAAAGCTGTTTATAGATCTAGCTGCAAATTACCTCTTGGGGTCAAAACAAAAGAAAGATTGTTGGCAGAGTCTGTAAAATAAAGTTGTTTATTTTGGTTATGATGATAATAAAATAATGCCATACTTGTTTACATTTACCTCACATTATCGTGATAGCTTCCCTTATGAGGGTAGTGTTTTCTTTATACTTTTCCAATTACGAAAGATCTAATAGGAAGAGGGTTCACACACATCAGATAGGGCAAATCCATGGATTACATGTTTCACATCTATAGTATATATATATATATAATTTCTGGCGAGCAATAATAGGAACTGGCAGGATTTTGTTTTATTAATTCAAGATGGGAACAATGAATTGGAAATATTATTTTTTGAGGAAATTCTTAATCTCAGTTATTATCTATCTTTGAAAATGAGATGATCCAAAAAGTATTGCATTTTCAATTTTTAGTTTCATTGTTGAATAACGGAACTAGGACAGCAAAGCATAAAAAATTAAAGTTTATTAATAAAATAATGTATTTTAATTGGGCATCCTTCGGCCCAAGACAAAATTGAATATAAATTATTATTATTATTTTGAAATTTGGGGGGGGGGGGAGAATATAATTGATTATTGATCAATTGTTCTTAAGGAAGTAATTATATATATATCGTTTCACTTACTCTAAATAAAATCTGAAATGCCATTTAGTTTTTTTCTCTTTTTTTACATTTGCCACTCGCCCAACAGAATTAATATTCAGCTTCTGTTCTTGTGGATCACTGTAATGCAACAACATTTTGTTTTTTATTTTTAATGCTACATTTAAAGCAGGAAAGGACATTAACAGTAAACTTACTTTGTTTTGTAAGACTAACAGTAAGAATCCTTCTATGCAATGATGGCACGATCTCAGAAAGTAGTTTTTGTGCTTCAATGAAGTCAGTACTCTTCAAATCTTTTGAAATAAATTTTTCCTTGCAAAATTGAGGAATACTTCATTGTATTCCTCTTTTTGTTGACCAAACTTAAAGAATTCCTCTTACATCTTGGGGGAAAATTTTTTTTTTTTTTTCCCATAAATCATAAGAAAATAAGTTTAAAACAATTTTGGTAAATTTGTTGACAGGATTAAAAAACTTGTTAATTTTGAGAAACGTAGGTTGTTTTGAAAACGCATTCGTTTATAAACACCAGCAATCCACAGTGTACATTGTTAAATTATTTTCTCATCTAATTGTTGCGTTTGGCCTGTTTTAACCGAATATTCCAGAAAGTAAGTTTTTGTATTACGCATTATGACCTAGAATTGGAAGAAGGCAATTTCTTGTAAGATGAATATAAAAGGAAATAGTTTAGGGAACGGTAATCTACAAATACATGATTGTGAGATTTGAAATTTCATGACTGCTAATTTCATTGTTTGTTGATTTATTATTATACTTGAAGTTATTTCGCGTCTTAATTTCTGCCCATTTCTCTATGATTAACGGTGAATTTTCAAAACATAAAACTATTTTCATATTTTCAACAACAAAAAAAGTTTAAGTATAAAACACTGCAAGCCTTGTTTAATAAGTTTACATCAAAGAAAATGGTTTTGGTTGTCTGTTGGTCTTGAAACAGATGGGGGGTGGGGGCATTCTTTTCTAAAATTATATTTGAATGAAATTGCAATTAATAAACTTCAGTCATTTTTTAAGGGGAAAGAACAAAGTAGGGCACAGAAAACACCAGCAGTGATGTACCTGATGGTAAATCAGACAGGCATAGGTGAATTGTGGCATTTAAAAATTTACATTTCCTTAAAACTGAATGTGGTGGTGTAGAAAGTTTAAATTTCTATATCTAAACATATATATTTTTTTGTCTTAAAAGATGTACATGTTCTATAGCAATAACAATTGTGCACATTTATAATACAACTTGTAAATAGCAATCTATTTTCCAGTTAACAGATCTATATATATATATTTAAAATAGCATTATTCCTGTAATTGAAATATCCCAATTATAAGTAATGGAATTACAGTAAAATTCTTCACTTTATACTTAGTTTTTACAAGAGCTATCAATTGGATATTAGTCGCCTGAGCATAGCTTTAACTTAAAATTAAATTTTACATTAAAAAAAAAATAATAACTTAAGATAAAAATTGAGGCCACCGCACATCACAATTTAAAAAGTTTATGTACAATAAAATATAAAAAATTAAAAAAAAAAAAACCTTCGAGGTGGTATACACCTCCTTGTCAAGTGACACCTCGAAAGTGCTCGTGTTTTTTATTTTATTTTTTTTTATATATTTTATTGTACATAAACTTTTTAAATTGTGATGTGTGGTAGCCTCATTTTTTTCTTAAATTGTTAATTTACACACATTCAAAATCTCCGTAAAAAAAAAAAAAAAAATAAGTTCACATATTCTGTTTCTAAAAAACAAAAGTATTAGTAAGCAATTTCTAACAACTGTATGTTGAAATGGAGAATAAGTAACTAAAAGTAGTTTATAAGAAAGCACAAAAGATTAAACCCATGTGATTTACTTAACTGTACGAAATGATCCTAAAGTACCTGGAAAAAAAAAAAAAAAAACTTTTTAATCATAATAATTATTTTACAGTATTTTTTGAGTCTTTTTTGAGAAAAAAAAATTAACCATTATAATAAGTTATTAATATAAATTTTATTCTGATGATTTTTTATTAAATGTATTTATGTATGTTTTTGTTTGTATAATTTTCAACTTTTACTAACAGCTGTTGAGGTATCTAGAATTGCACAGTGTAAAAGCTATTTTATTTTTTGTTATTATTGTTTACATAATTGTAAAAAAAAAAAAAAAATATCTAACTTAACAAATGTATGGGATTGATATCCTATGATACTATTTTTGTGGGTTCTCTTAAAAGGAATTTTCTGAACGCTTATGAACTTTCATGTCTTAAATTTAAAATATACTTGTTAATTTTTACTTGTTAGCCATTGTGAAGTTGTTTCATTTGAAAGAAATGGGGATTTATAATAGAAAATTATAAATCAATTTATAAAAAATTAATACTCTGTAATTTTGGTCTATTCCATATTTCTGATATAATTGCTAGTACAAGTTTAGAATAGCTGGAAACAAAAATTGAATTTCTAAGCCAAAGCTTATTTTTTAATAAATAAATAAATGAAAAGAAATTTTCATTGATCTTCTTGCCAAGAGCTGATATATATTTATATAAAAAAGCCTGTAACATGTTTCTGTAATTTATAAATTATAAAAAGAAAACAATGGAAATGCTAGCATAGGAAGTCACACATAGGACATTAATATAAATAATTATTATTCTGATGTTGCATAATAAGCTTCATATATTTAGAATTTTTAAATCAGAAATGAAAACAATATTGACTCTTCGATGTTAATAGCACATTATCTTGTGCTATTGATTTTAGAGAAAAATGTCAATATATGTATAATTTATCAGCAGTTCTGAAGAAGCTTAAATTTCTTTAATTCTTTGAAATTATTAATGTTATATGTAAGATAATTCACAGACTTTTCTTAACTTGTCTTTGCAAAAAAGTATGATTAGAGATTGAGATTATAACTGAGTCGAGAAAACTATCCTGACCTTAGTGATTTTTGCGTATCTTTAAACAAGCCTTGTAGTTTTTGAATAAATCTCCCACTGTCAGTTTCTCTTTTTCCTGTAAGTCTTGTTATTCGAGCGGATTCATTGTTTTCTTATTTATGTATTGAATTTTAAAATTGCTTCCTTTGGATGGGATAGTAAGTATGGAAATGAAACAGCTCACATGTTTATTTATTTATTTATTATTAGAATAACTGAAATTAAAGGTATTTTCCTCAGTGTGTTTTAAGTTTCTAAGAGGACAGATCTGTTTTGTTTTAGGGAAAATAAGAGAAGTAAATGAAATGTGTGTGTGTGTGTCAATGAAAAAAGATTTAAAAAAAAAATAATCTTTGTTGAACACATGTAGTTATATTACCTTTTTATGTTTTAACAGACGAGGAGCAATCAGTAAAAGGGCAAAAAATATTTAAAATAGTTCTTTTTTAAAAATAAACAACTTGCAACAATTTACTGTAGTATTTTTTTGTAATAATAATAAGTATATATATGTATAAATATTATTAACCTATGTAATATAATGGGTGTCTTAGTTTTTGGAATTTTAAATAGGGCAACGAAAAACAAGCTTTGTTTATAAAAAAAAATTCTAAGTCTCAGGGGATCAAAAAATTGTAATGAAACTTTTTAGAATTGTTTTTTTTTTGTTTATTTCTCTACTTCGTAATTGTATGAAGTTTTTAACACTATACCACCGCTCTGACTATAAACTTCTCACAAGGGATATTCAAAATAGTGAAATTTGTGGTAGATGAGAAGTCGATAGTACTACCTAAAAAATTCACTTAAAGAGATTAATGCTATATAATATCTTTTATTTTTTGTCTTTATATTTTTAAACTGGACTCTTAATAGAAATGAAATTTCTTTTCTGACTTTTTAAGTCTTACTGAATTGTTGGTGTCTTGTGTAAAAAAAATATATATATATTTAAGTATTTATATAACGTTTGTAATTATTAGGAAGAATGAAAATGCATTGAAAACAGTTTTTAAATATTTTACTCCTAGGCTGTATCAAATTTTAATAAATTTTTTAAATTCCTTGAAAAACACAATATGCTTGAGTGCATGAAGTAGTTTTCTTTTTATCTTAAATAAAGATTTTTAGAATTAATGTATCCAAACTTTTATTGTAATTTTCTATTTTAATGTATTTGTGTATTGTTGTCACTATATCCACATGGGAGATTGATATAGAATTGATTTTTAACATTTGCAAAGCCATTAATAGGGGGGAGGGGATATTAGACTGGAAAAAAAGAAAAAGTTTGGAATATAAACTCAGAAATAAGCTTGCTATCCATTAATTCTGTGATCTTAACATGCCAGCTATTATTTGTACAAGGAAGCTAATAGTTTTGTAGTAGCCCCATAACAATTTTGGTCGACATTAGGCTTCTAAATAAGAAGCTTACAGACAGAATCTCTTCTTAGCCATCACTTGTAAAATATCTTGAACTTAAAAGCCGGGGAACTACTACTATCATCTCGATAATCTAGGACGCTGTTTCTGCCTTATGGTGTCCATAAGGGTATCTGGTTGATATCTTAGAGTATATGACAAAGTTAAGGATACCAGTTCAGCGTCCTGAAGTGCCAGCAATG
>JAFIDM010004315.1:69130895-69148581 GCA_023159025.1 Thereuonema tuberculata
AACAGAGCTGAAATATTTTTTGCTAAACCTTTGGATGTATATCTTTTCTCAAATAAATTTATAGTTTTGATATTTCATTCCTTCCTGCTAAAAAAAAAAACGGAACTTTGATTTTTGTTCAAAAGCGAATATCAGTTTCGGTTCTAAATTTCAACCATTTGCATTAGAAATATGGTAAAAAGGTATGGACATAAAATGTAGCTTGAAATGTGCTGAAAATAATGTTTTTTACCATGGCTTTCTATTATTTTTTTTAGCTGAGTTATCAAACCGTCTGCAAAGGCGAAAAATGCCGGAAACCATAACACAACAATGGACGCCATTTTTAAACGAAGTCAAATAAAAAAAATAAAATAATACCTGTTCTGAAATACTTAAGCATAGGGGTAACAACAGTAAAAAAAAATCATTTTTTTAAAAAAATGGTCGAGCAACCAATTTAATGTTTTCTGGACCGTTTGGTAAGGATTGATACATTAACAGAATGTACTCATTTAAAATACAAAATTCATAACATACCATACAATTGATCAGGTGAGTATTGAGTCATAATACAAGCCACATTAATTATTGAGAGTTGTATACATGAAGAAGTACAACGGAGCCGAAGTATGTAAAGACCTCCAGATCCCATCACCATCCAGTGACACAATTGACTTCTATTAGGAAAATACCAAGGTCTTTTCCATTGTGGAAATCTTGTCGTAGTTGAATCACCGTCATGTTTCGAGGCTTTTCTATGCATATCCATCAAGACAATTTTTTGATATCATAGACCAGGGGTGCTCAGACTTGTAGTGTCTGCGATCGACCATAAAATATTTCGGCGACAAGTGATGGACGGCCGACTATTAGGACTAGCTACTAAAGAAAAAACGTACATCATCTCCAATTCAACAACCAAAAAAAAACGGAATCTCCTGTTGCCGTTGCAGCGATCGACAGTTTGAGCATCCCTGTCATAGACCATCTGTTTTTGTCACAGAGCATAGAAGCATTGAAAAACTTTTATCATCTAAAATAAACAAGAAGAACTTAAAGTTTACTTGATGATTTTTTTTTTCTTTCATTTTTAATCTCGTAGGGAAGAACAATAAGACTCATGGTGTGTTTTGTGTGTAAAGTCCTACAGCGCTATGAGTCATAACTCGGATTCTCAATAGCCTGAAAATTTGGGGGGAAAATCCGACTTCCGATTTTAGGTGGCCATTGACCAGGTCAATCTAGTGTTAATTTGAGTCTATCTATACTGAATCAACTATGCTCAGAACGAATACGATTCCTTCAATCCAATGCGGCCTGAAGAGTTGCCCAAATGAGGGTCTAGACATTCGAAATGAAGTCAATGAGAGCATCATTGCAACAGCTTCGTAAGTGAACTTTGTACCCCAATTAATAGTAGTGTAACTTTTTAACAAGATTGTAAATTGTACAGAATTGCTCTTGCTACAAAACTGTGAATTGGCCTTTCAAAAAAAAAAAAAAAACGAACAAACTAGAAAGCGACAAAAAACGAAGCCTAGTTCATTTTCAAATTTTAATATATCTCGAATTCTCAAACAATAGAAATTTTAGATTTTCTGGATTAAATCATCTTAAAGTTTCGAAAGCGGATTAGGTTTAAGTCATATCAAATCCCGCGCCGATTAATGGATTAGCAACAAGTGGATTAAAATTAATGGTAAGTTTTAACTTACTAGAATTAAGACGGGTAATCTCGAAACAGAACTGTCTCCGATTCCCAGTAAAAATAGCTCAGTGAATATTTGTGTTTTGTTTAGAATTATATGCGTTTTTTGTTTTCTTTTAATGTAAAAATTGTTCTAACGCACGCTAAATTTCATTGGTAACATAACGCCTACTTTCCATAAAATATTTTTCTTCAAATTTTCTTTTTGAAATCACGACAAAGACAAAAACGGAAAGGCAACATTTATTTTCCAATTCTACTATCTGCTGAACACAAACAGTACAAGTTTCTATTTAATGAAGAAAATAGTTAAAGTCAAATGAAGTCAATGAGACTGAACCAGGGAATTTCTAGAGATTCTGCGAAATCCTTCTGACTTCTGTAGAATTCTCGTCGTACTTACGGAGAATTTGCAATTTTTCACCTATAGAAAGGGATTTCCGCTTCGACATTTTGCACTACTGTATCACAGACCCGCACTTCACAGAGTTCAAGGATTCCCTCCTACCAGGGAAGAAAAAAGAATCTTCACAGTGTTACATTTTTTTTCGATACAAAATTTCCGATATAAAAAAAGCGCTACAAGCGGGATTTGAAGCGTTATAAGAGGGTAAAAGTATACAGAGTTACATAGAAAATTCCAGGGACCGTATGAAAGGAGTGTAAAGAACGGGATAGTGCTATAAGCGGGAGCGTAATAATGGGGTTTTACTGTACTATCAGTAAGTAACTATTGATAGAGAATCTCTTAAAACTCCTTTATTCTGCTCACAAACGACATTTAGATTATAGACCAAAACAGAATCCAGATGTAAACAGATGAATTTATCCCTTGTTGAGTCCAGACTCTCTTTCTGATGATGATAGCCTCTGTTACAAATGCCTTAAGAATGCGACGATGATAACTTGTTTTCTGTTAGCTTTTGATCTTTAAAGACAAATCTTTAAGGAATTAAAAACTTTAAAGATCTGAAGTAAAGAAACTATTGAAAGCGATTTCTTGGAAGAAAAAGTGGTTCGTATATGTATTGGATGCACCCTACCAAGAGTCGAACTTTCCCATACAGATACTGTATATTCAAGTGATATACAGGTCATTTACTATAGAGAAGCATCCTTATCTAATATGTACAGTAATAATAACATAATAGGGGTACGGGAACTTCCCGACCTCCCTGTATATGAGACACAACATACCCCATCCATACTGCACATATCCTACATCATACCACACCCCACTGCACGATGGAAAGGTGATAGTATATCTATTTATTTAATTTTTTTTTAAAGAAAAATAGAACGTACTTTAGAGAATTCCATTGACAGTTCCCTCAGCAAACTAACACATTTTTGTGAGGGACTTGGATTTCGGTAATGGTGCTGTCAATCATCCTCCCCCCGAACCTACAGTGGTCATTGCCCTTAACAGTAGAAACGGTTTTAAACGAGGCTACAGCAAACATTTCGAAACTAAAAAGGAATTTACCAAATTGTTTCACAGGAGGCCCATTTGAAATTCTCATGATTGTCACGAACTCGTTTTCGAAAAAGTTAACCGATATAACTTGAAACCTATTTATATCTGATAATAATTATCTGGAGCCGTGTGTGTCATCACCGTCAGTGTATCAGTGGTATTCACTGCTTATCAAAATGTCTAATGGTTGAAATGAATAAAGCTTCCGAAAGAACTTGAAGCCTACTTAATTTAAAATGTTCTTTGTTAAAATTTCTTTCTTTCTTTGTATTTTTAAACGTCACCAAAAACAATTAAAAAAGAAAAGCCAATATTTCTCATTTTCCGAAAAAAAAAATTAATGAAACTAGTTGCGACCCGTGAAATATTCACGGAAGTAAAACAAATTCCACATTTTTTTAAAAACACAAGACGTTGAAAAATATGTTCTAAGCTAATTTTTTTAGAAGCCATGACTTCCACAACAGCCCATATGTAATTTGAATATCGGCTTATTTGTTAAAATAATATTATAATATTGTTAAAATAAAAATAAATAAAAAAAAATTGATTTATCACTTTCATAGTAGCCAACGCTGCAGTTTCTGATTATGAAATGGCAACCTGCTAATCTAAAAGAATAGGTTCGTCGAAATTGAAGCAATATTAATGGAATTACAACAAATGCCACATTTTTGAAATAACCTGAAATTTTTGGAAAACACAAGGTTGAAAAAGATGTTCTAAGCCCTTTTTTTAAAAGCCGTGACTTCCGCAACAGCCCACATATAATTTGAATGACTAAGCCAAATTTTGTTAAAATAAAAGAAAATAAAAAATTGATTTACCAGTTTCAACAATAACAATAACGAATGTCGAACAGCCAATACCAATAATCCTGTCTGGACAACAATGACGGCACGTACTTCGTCATTATCCCTATTTTGTTGAGTATTGAGAGAGCGGCGACACAGCCGAAATTATTTAAAAACCGAGGTTTTACAAACTTTCTGACAAATTTTGACGCATGAACTTTATGCATTTCAGTGTAGACTTCATTTATGTGGGAAAGAAAATTTCAATACGCTGATAATAATTGTGTAATCGCGATCCGTCGCAGTGAAGTGGGAAGAATATTCGAGACGCCATCTTTAAACATGGGCGTGACGTCGTGCCTGACGTGTTCCAACGCTGCACTGTGATTGGTTATTTCAAATTACAAATTTACAAAGATCAGTACAACTTTTGCCTATTAATAGGATGATTCCCATTACTTAAGTCGTGGGATTACTTTTTAATAATAGCAAATCACGTGCAAATTAATAGATTCGGAAAAAGGATAAATATTCATTGTTTTAGTTATTGGTAGAAATCCTTTGTTTAGATTTCAATGCGGAATTGTTGTCTCCTTCCCGCCCTAATTTCTCGACCAGGATCCACTTGACAAAGATTTTTCAATATAAAAGTTAGAAACTTTCCAAGTCCTCAAAGATACATACCAAGTTTGAAGAAGATCATCCAATGGTTCAAAAGTTATTAGGGCAGGAGAAATGTGCAAACACTGATTGAATGAACCTCACTTTCCCAGTAAAGTTGATCGAAATGTAATTGAACTGATTAAATTAATTAGAAACTCAAGACTGTCTATTGGCAGCGTATTTTCTTATAGGCGTATCAAATCAATTGGTTGACCATCTGGAGTTAATCCATTGATTCAATTAAAATTAATCCGAATTTTACAATTCAAATAAATACAATGAAACATTTGTACTGATGTATTCAGTAGATGTTAGAATTAGAAAATAAATATAGATTTTTCGTTGTTGCCGTTTTCACGACTTCAGGAAAAATAAAAATTAAAGAATGAAGTCCAAACTTCTTTGTTTGTTTGTTTTTTTCTTAAAAAAAAAATTAAAACGGAAAAAATATAGAAATGCACAAATTCGTTTGCTTTCACTCATTGAGCCATCATCGACGGCAATCTGGGACGGCTGTTTCGTCCTTATTAGGACTCATCAGCCAGATTTAGTCTCGATGATCAAGCTCAGAATGAGTGAAAGCCTATGTATCCTTCTCCCGCACTCGGAAGTGAGACCCCCACAAACGTAAAAAAAAATTGTAAATACAGTCCTTTTCAAGAGACTATCCCTGGAGTTTACGGTCCTTAATCTGCTAGTAGATAGTCTGTGGTCAAATGTACATCCGTGGGTTAGTTGATGATACAAGTGTGGGGATGGTCTCATTCTCTTCATTATAGTGTCTAGAATGAGGTTTTGGATGATGGCCATTTCAAAAATCGTGCAGGTGCGTCGTAGCGGGAAAAAACAAAATGGCCGCCACACGAAATGTATTTGTGCCTCTATCACTAGAATCGTTGGTCCTACGACAAAAGTTCATAGGACCAAATTTGTTTGTCATAACATTCTCTACAAAATTTGTCCTTACCACTTTTCTCGTAATTGCAACCCTTTAGCCACAAATGCTGTCCTTAATGAAAAATCAAAATGGCCGCCAGATGAAATAGGTTTTTTGCCTATACCTTGATAACCGGAAGTCCTATGAGAAATTTTAAACAAATGTATTTAAAATCACAAATAACATTTGTAATTAATATTTTTTAAACAATTTTTCTAAAATACAGTGGAACCTCTCATAACGAGCATAATTCGTTCCAGAATCTTACTCGTTATGTGAAACACTCGTTAAGCGAAACAATTTTTCCCATATAAATCAATGTAAAATACGATAATTCGTTCCAGGCCGAAAAAAATACTCAATTTTTTTATTTTTAACATTTATTCAAATAAAATTACTGTACTTATAAATTGTTAAGAAGCATAACAACCTGGAATGCAATTTTGATTTGCAAAAAACAATAAAAAAAATCGAAATAACTAGTTTATTATTTATGAATTTATGACAAATAAATTTCTTCGGGGACATTTTTGCAAGGGTTATTAAACTTTTCACACAAAAAATTACAATAATGTCTGAACACAAGTTTGGAAAAATGTGTGATCACATGCGACACTAACATGCTAGCGGAACGAGTGCTAAACACAGACTGACGCACATGCGGGGAAGTCCCGGCTCACAAGTGAGTGACATGAAGATGGGAATTCCCCTTTCTGTGTCACTCGTTATGCGAAATGTCGCTCGTTAAGGGAGCAATTTTTTCATAATCTTTTTTGCTCGTTATGCGAATTACTCGTTATGAAAGGTGCTCGTTATGAGAGGTTCCACTGTATTTTTCTTTACTTTCAGGATGACAACTGATTGAATATGGAGCCAGTGTACGATGCAAAGTTGTGCCACAAGAGGAAGGCAAAAACTGAACTGTGTTTTATTTGTTCTTCAGCATCTTCTGAAAATTTTGTGTCTCAACCAACAAGTGACAGTTATGGAAAAGTAGTTGAGTGTATTGTCAAACGTGCGAAGAATGGTGATGAAAAATGTGATTCCATAAAAAAACGTTTCAGTCAGGGATTTAATGTCGAGACTCTTCAACAAGATAACATTCGATGGCACAGATCAGGTTATCTGTCCGTAACGCACAAAAAAACAATTGATCATTTAGAGAAAAAACCTATTGAGGTCTAACAACAACCACCTGAAGGTGAAGGCTCTTCGTCTGTTATGAAATCTACTCCGTTCACACGAAAAATTTATAAAGTGCTTTTTCTGCGACAATGCTGGCTCGAGGAAAGATCCATTGAGGAAAGTTTCAACAGATAATGCTGGTAAAAACTTGCATATGGCAATCGAATTGGCAAATAATGATAAACTGCGCGTGCGATTCAGTGAAGCTATGAATTCTACTGATGCACATGCAATTGATGTCATGTATCACGCAAAATGTTGGACTCAAAACGTTACTAATATTATTCGCTCCAATCAGACACAAAAGCACGAAGAAAGTACCTCTCAAAACAGTTATGTTACATCAGCAGCTGCACAAGTGGAATTCCTTAATATATTGATTGAAAACTTGTCATTAGGGCAAGTATTTGGCATGGATGTGCTTGAGAAAACATACAAGTCAATTTGTTGGTGAACATGTTGACGTTACTTGTCCATCACTCTTCATGTATGATTGTCTAACTAATAACCAGGCAAAATCGGCAACTTCTGCTTCACGAATCACAACTTGATCTTGTGCTTGCTCTCTGGTTGCCTTTGGCATAGGACAACACGTAGTCCAATTGGGTGGATTTGGACAATAATGTACAGCTGGACAATAATGTACAGCTGTACTGTCAAATGCTTTTAACTGAAATTCATTTGATTCAGATATTGAAAGTGGTGTAATCGAGTCAGTCTCTTTTATTTCTTGATAGACCGTTATTACTATCCCATGTAGGTTTCTTTTTCCATCTGCAGTGTCTTCGGAGAAGTCAAGGTTATCAGCAGCACAATGGATGAATCTGTTCTTCATAATATCGGGTGGGATGTAGACACCATTGTTGTCGTGATTTCGTTTGAGGACACTACGTACAATCTGTGTTTCTAATCGTAACACGTGTTTGTAATCAATGCTGCAGTCTAGACCATGCACTAACTGTACCAACCACTGGCTACGCAGTGAACCATGAAGTGACAGACCACAAACAACCTGAAGATGCAAATCACGTTTATGATGAAAGTGAGAACATTTTTTATTTTGAACTTGCCTTCGTGAAAGACAATTTGTCATCAAGATTTGTGACAAATTACTTGCTCGCCTGGCCCCTTCTTCATTTCTGTTGATGCTTCTCGTTCGATATGTCATTTGTACCCCAAACAACCCATTTAGAGAACATGTTAACTTCACTTGGAGTTACGTCCGAGGTTCGTTCAGGAATGTTACCATCAAACTTCCACGGTTTGGATTTCAGTATTAAATTTCTCATAATCATAGCACTTTCGTATAAAACATGAAGCTCTCTCCTCGTTTGATCTCCTGCGCTTTCCGCATCTGCTAGAACCTTTTCCCTTGTACATTTCATGGACAATCTTTGTGGTTTGTTAAGCTGTTTTGGTCGAGAAAACTCAATATCTTTATCTGATAGCTCCGTTTCGATTAACTGTTTTAATTCTCTTCGAGTCATAACAAGTGATTCATCGACATCATTTGAGCTACAAATTGACTTGTATGTTTTCTCAAGCACATCCGTGCCAAATACTTGCCCTAATGACAAGTTTTCAACCAATATATTAAGGAATTCCACTTGTGCAGCTGCTGATGCAACGTAACTGTTAAGAGAAGTACTTTCTTCATGCTTTTGTGTCTGATTGGAGCGAATAATATTAGTAACGTTTTGGGTCCAACATTTTGTGTGATACATGACATCAATTGCATGTGCATCAGTAGGATTCATAGCTTCACTTAATCGCACACGCAGTTTATCATTATTTGCCAATTCGATTGCCGTATGCAAGTTTTTACCAGCATTATCTGTTGAAACTTTCCTCAATGGATCTTTCCTCGAGCCAGCATTGTCGCAGAAAAAGCACTTTATAAATTTTTCGTAACTCATTGAATGAGATCGTGTGAACGGAGTAGATTTCATAACAGACGAAGAGCCTTCACCTTCAGGTGGTTGTTGGGTTGTGAAACCTCAATGGTTTTTTCTCTAAACGATCAATTGGTTTTTTGTGCGTTACGGACAGATAACATGATCTGTGCCATCGAATGTTATCTTGTTGAAGAGTCTCGACATTAAATCCCTGACTGAAACGTTTTTTTATGGAATCACATTTTTCATCACCATACTTCGCACGTTTGACAATACACTCAACTACTTTTCCATAACTGTCACTTGTTGGTTGAGACACAAAATTTTCAGAAGATGCTGAAGAACAAATAAAACACAGTTCAGTTTTTGCCTTCCTCTTGTGGCACAACTTTGCATCGTACACTGGCTCCATATTCAATCAATTGTCATCCTGAAAGTAAAGAAAAATATTTTAGAAAAATTGTTTAAAAAATATTAATTACAAATGTTATTTGTGATTTAAATACATTTGTTTAAAATTTCGTCGTAGGACTTCCGGTTATCAAGGTATAGGCAAAAAACCTATTTCATCTGGCGGGCATTTTGATTTTTCATTAAGGACAGCATTTGTGGCTAAAGGGTTGCAATTACGAGAAAAGTGGTAAGGACAAATTTTGTAGAGAATGTTATGACAAACAAATTTGGTCCTATGAACTTTTGTCGTAGGACCAACGATTCTAGTGATAGAGGCACAAATACATTTCGTGTGGCAGCCATTTTTGTTTTTTGCCGCTACGACGCACCTGCACGAATTTTGAAATGGCCATCATCCAAAACCTCATTCTAGACACTATAATGAAGAGAATGAGACCATCCCCACACTTGTATCATCAACTAACCCACGGAAGCCAATTTTTGTACATTTGACCACAGACTAAGATAGTAAAGAATAAATAAAATAAAATCTAATATTTATATATTGATATAAAGGGTTTGTTGGTTTATTTGTTTATTCACTATATACTCCTAGGTCCTTTGTGGTTGATTTTAGTGAGTAATTCAAATCACTCTAATCAACAATGTTCAACAAACATCAATGTTGAAAATTTTGTTTGATATTACGTGAAAGCGAGATCATTTGTTGAAGCAGGGCAAACATGATATCTGTGCCTGATTGTTGCGAGCAATATCGGCTTAGCAACTATCTCATTCAGTGGAAGTAAAAGTTTCTAAGCAAAACAAAGCGCAAAGTTAAGTTCTTAAAAGTTGTATCAGTCGTTACAAGTTATAGAATTCCGACTGAAATTAAGTGGTATTTTAAGAGGAGACAGTGAGGGTCTCCGCGATTAGTTTAAAAGTCCTAAATCAAGTGGAATTGTAATGAAATACCAGGGGTTGTCGATTCCAGTTTTGTGCCATTGTATCGAAACCCAGTGTTCTGATTATAAAGGAAATCCGAGTAAAGTAAAAAGAAGCAAGTGAAGTTAATTCCTGGTTTCCTATTCGGATTGCAAATTGAAGACAACGTGTCGACGAATTAGGCCCAGTATTCGTCACCTGTTCGAAAGTAATCGTGATGCCAGGAAGAGAAGGATTCGCCTCCTGTTTTCAATTAACAGACTGTAGCTGAATTCTTCTTATGCTAGTAAGAAGGTTTTAACGTGCATTAAATGTAATATGAAAACGGAAAAAAATAGAGAATGCACAAATTCGTTTGCTTTCACGCATTGAGCCATCATCGATAGCAATCTGGGACAGCTGTTTCGTCCTTATTAGGACTCATCAGCCAGATTTAGCTTCGATGATCAAGCTCAGAACGCGTGAAAGCCTATGGTTCTTTCTCTCGCTCTTGGAAGTTGGACTCGGAGTTATCTCAATTAAGAAGTCACATCTCGATTAAGAAGAGTACATTATTTGTATCGAGTTTATTTAAACTAAATCCTATCTCTATCGATTCAACCTTAGTGAGCCTCCCCTCTGTCTATGTTGCGGAATGGAAGAAGAAACCTTGGAACACATCCTTCTGAAGTGTACCACTCTATGCTCCTCAAGACAGGCCCTTCTATCAGCATTAGGAAGCCCTTTCAAACTTCAAGACGTCCTAAGAAATAAACGTTTTTGGATTCTGGCAGCAACGACATATTATGGACATCGGACTATCGGAGCCAACAACTCTGGACGTCCGTAAGAAGAAGTAAGTAAGTATTTAAACTAAATCAAGTGGTTTCAAATCGACGAGTTGAGTTCTTTATTCCTAAATTCAAGTTTACATCTTAAAGATTAATTTTTTACTCTGCTGTACATCTATAAATAATTGAATTGATTGAATTGAATCTTCACCTTTGACCGATCCGGACCAAACTTTGCACCAATTACTCTTTAGGAGTAGGAAATACCCCAGATTCTTTTTCCAATACTCTTTAGGACCCTGCGGAAAAAAAACAAGCTATAATGAAACTATTTAATCCCCTTGACACTTTTTTATAATTTTCAAGTAATGGCTTCTTAACTCACTTCTTCAATGGAAGTGTTCATATGGTGCAGCATTTAAACGCTGGCATTTGGAGCTATGGTTACCGGATTATCTGATTAGTAGCAATAAGTTTATTATATCGTAAAAGTTTCAAACCAACTAAACCAATTTTTTTATTTAACTTCTTTTCAAATAATTCCAGATAATAGATACACGGAGATTAGAATTAAAGTTCAGCATATGTTTACTTTGATAATAACTTCTTTATTTATGATAATGAATTTTCTTTTCTTTTTTTTTTATTATTTTGAAATAAATAATATTCTTCTTAACTTGTTTGTTTAATTAAATGTTCTTCATTTAAGAACAACGAACACCCGGATCCAGAGGTAGGGGTGTAAACAGGAGGGCAAACTTTCTTGAAGAATACGAATATCTCTGAAACCTCTTTAGTTGGAAACACGAAATTTCACATGACTATTCTTTGTCAATAGCGAAAAGATTCGTATTCGACGAATTTTCGATTTTCGGATCCTAAAGGCTGTAAACGGGTGGGGAGAGCAATGTTTCTTGGAAGCTATGTGATTCTCCGGAATCGCTTCAGTTGAAACACGAAATTTCGCATGTTCTTTGTCAAAATCTAAAACATACATATTTTCGAATTTCACATCCTAAGGGGTGTAAACGGGGGGGGGGGGGCAAACTTTATTGAAGATACTTTACGCGGTTTTCAGGTTACAAAATAAGAATATAACATTACTTTATAATCATCACGTGAATTTTTACCAACTGGAAAAGTTTGAAGTGATAGGGATGTGGAGAAGAGCAGAAAGGCTGGGAAGTCTTATATTTTCCGATCTCGATATTAATTTGATATCTATAGTAGTTTTCAAAAAAGAAGGGTTTGCCATATATGATCATTATGTAGCGATCGATTTTGTCTGGATCAAACGTCACCTGTCTTGATGTCATCAACTTGACCTCCGAGCAGTCAGTCCAAGATGGCGTCGTTTTGTGATCGCATAAGCATGACCAAGAAAGGACAAACTTTGCATAGCCAAGCAAGGGGAATAGTGTGGAACGTTTGTAATTCTTTCAATTTTAATTATTATTATGTATTCGTAAGTTTATAAAATACAGAAACCCGAATGTTTTCGTAATATTTATAAGATTCAGTTACGGATTTGAGCAATAGATGGCGCTATTACGTCCTGGAAACATCAATCTATAAGGAAATTACGTCATCAAAAGTTCTTCTTTCATGAACTGAACTGTAGGACTTATTGAGTTACAAAATAGGAATATAACATTAATTTGCAATTACCACGTGACTTTTTTACCAACTAGAAAAGTTTCCAAGTGATCACACAATTACAGTTTCTTCTAATCCACATCAGGACAACTCTTTATTGTAACCCGATCGAACCACGGGAATTTTTGCTATTTAAAATATAAATAATTAAATTAAAATAAGTTAATTAAAGTTAACAAGTTTATACTAAATTAACAGTAAATTAACAAATAGAGATTATTTGACTTGAATATATAGCCACTCACAAACAGAAGATCAAAAATAACAAACTTTTTTTTTTTTTCAGAAAGTCTTTGTCTATGGATTGTAGTTAATTCATAGACGAATAATTTCAGCTGATAAAAAGTGTTCACTAAGTTTATAGGGAAGTTTCACGTGCCTAAAATTGAAACATGAAACAAACGATAAAGAAATCAAACGCATTTTGTGTCTAGCTTTGGATGGCCAAGGTTTCGATTCTGTACTTGATACAGTGATTTTGTGTTTGTTGGTTGTTTGTGAGGAGTCCCACTCCTGAGAGCGGGCACGATTCCAATAACTATTCACGCCTTCCAGTCAGTATGGGTAAATCTGGCTGATGAGTCCTAATAAGGATGAAACAGCTGTCATAGCTTCATGTTTGACGGCAGCTCAAGGCGTGAATGAAACATGCAGTTTCTTATTCCTTGTTTCAATGAGTTCTTAGCAGGGTGGGATAAACTTTTCTTTTAACATAATGCACCTAGTTGTCTTAAAAAAATCATACGGTAATTGATAAAAAAAGAGACAAGTTTTAGATTAAATAAAGAAATATCTCATAGTTATTGATTCTTATATCGTTTATCTTAGTAAATGTAATTTTATCATGATTTTGTGTCTTAAGTTATTGATCTGAATCTAAGAAGTTTCAAATGGCGCATCCCATGAAATGAAACAATACAGACACAATTGTTTGCTATTATTATTACTAGTTACGTGATCATAATCCTAAGCGATTGTAATTCCACAATAGTAACAAGAAGTTCAAACCATTTAAAGCCTACTTGTTATTGTACTTATTAAGTTGTTATCGTATTTCTTAAAATGTCTTTATTTTATAAAGTCGTTAAAACGACAAAAACTCAAAGCCTATATTTATTTAAAAGAATTAATGTCTGTCCATACAAATAGTACCAATTTTTCATTTTCTGAAAATATTAATTAAATCCGCAATTATTTACTCAAGTTCCGTAAATCAGAGTTATTTTAATGTTTTCAAACCATGCCTACGAATTACCTAAAAGGAGTCATTTCTACTCGTTAAGATAATGAAATATTAATGGAAATCCATTGTTTAGATTCCAATGCTTTTCTATGGGGATTTCTGTCACCTTCTGGTACTAATTTCTCGACAAAAACCCTTTTGGAAAAGATTTCAAATAAGACAGTTAGATGGTCTCTAGTTCTTAAATATCCATACTCAGTTGCAAAAAGATCTATCCAACGGGTCAGAAGTTAATAGGGACATACCGACTGAGTGATCTGATAATTCTCACTTGCCTAAGAAACTACGGTAAAAATGAAATATTTTTTTATCTCTTACTCAGCGACCTCTCCTCAGTTGGGACATGATGAAGTCTTTTTTAATATCTATATTATTAATAAAACAGCTTGTGCTTCCACAACAATTGAATTTCTCACGCGCGTTGTCAGGCAACAGGCATATTCTTGCGTGGTCAACTCTGTCCACAACAATATACGTACGCACGCGCATTGTCAGGCAATATATTGTTGCATGATCAAATTCCGACCGTTACAAATGGATTTCAGTATTGTATTGCATGTATTCTTTGGAATTTAAGCTTTAATTTGTTTTTAGTTTTAAATTTTAGTTTTAGTTTACTTGATGTAATTTGTGTTTTTGAATAAAAAAAAAAAAAAACGTTGTGTACTGCTACGTATGCGAAGCTTCCGGATCCAAGTGACGGGTAGCCATCTAGTAAGTTTATAAAAATGTAGAGCCCCCCCCCCCTGAAGCTACGCGCCCCTATGAAACCTTGCCTAAGCCTAATACCATCTCTTTTATTGTGATTTTATTTGAACCAGACAAATTGAAATCTCTCATATAAGACGCGTGTGGCCTTGAAGAGGGTTGTTTTTTTTTTTAATCGGAGGGTTAAAGTTTTTTGATGCCAACCATTTTAGAAGTTGATCAGAAGGTTATTCTCAAGTTATTTTGCAGACCCAGGAAATTAATATTATTAGTCTCACTTTTTATCGCATCAATGGTTGTTTAGTCAACTTATCAACCTATATCTTTTTCATGTTAAAAACAGATGCGCTTCTGACAATAGCCACTGAAGCTATTTGCTCTTGAAATATTGAAATACATTTCAAATAATGTCCGTTTGCTTGACTGGGAAAAGTTAATCCTTTCTGGTTCTCTGGTAATCCTAACTCCTTTGGAGAAGGGGTTCATGTTTGAGGGATGGGAGGGACACATTTTTCTCATTATCTTTCTTTAAACCCTTGTGGCAGAGACGTGTCAGGAATTGGGAATGGGGCGGGTTCTAATGGTCTTTCAACAACAACAATAAAAAAAAAAGATTACATCCTTTTTTCAGATAAGGTGAAAGATGTACAAATAAAACTATGACTCTCCAACCCAAAAAAAAAAAAAAAAAAAAAAACCCGCAAAATGCAATAGAACGATGGCTATTTCTCGTAGCACTTTATATACCACGGGCTATTATAGATTGGACTAATCTTTGTGACGCCTTTTTATATGGAAAGAATATAATTTAGTGTCGTTTCAAGTCGAAATGTCGTCCATCTTTGATCAAACTTATTCAACAACTGTTTCTTTTAGAGTTGAAGTTCTATTAGAAGATCTTGGTTCTTAAAAGGGAGATTCCTATTGATTTTGGTACATAATGGACCAAAAGATAAGAAGCCAGAGGTCGAAAATCGCCCCAAATCAAACCTCATCGTATTCGGTACAGTTTTGCTTCCCTCTAAAGTTACTACATTCAATTTTTCCATTCAAAAGTTCAGTAGATTCACTTTCTCAAATTAAAGTTATTTCTTACGTTTTCAATTTAGTTTTTACATTTTCCTGTGATTTTTTTGAATCTACGATACTGATACTGAAAAGTTGGCACGACAACTATACATTGTTTTATTTATTTTTTTTTTCATCTTTTCGATCGCAATCCAGTTGCATCATGGGAAGTGTTTTACTCAACTGGGGTCGAGATTTCCTTTATTCGACACGGCACTATTCCAGGACTGAAATGGCCCACTCGAAGCAAGAATTTTCGGGAGATTTTAAAATACTTAATTAAAAAAAGAAAAGGAACGAAAACGAAGATGAAATAGAAATTCAGTGCTTTCATAAAGATTTATTGAAGAGAAAGTAAACTAAACAATGTTCTCGAAATGTAAGGAGACCCTCGTGTTTTCCCGGATGAGGCCCCAAACACGATTTTCTGCGCGCATAGAGATTTCTTTCTGCTGTGTGTGTGTGTGTCTCCCTCCTTTTCTCTCTCCCCCCGATGGGATGTAAAGCGATGCCACTCAACCAGGACGACGGCTGTACGCACGTAGGCCTTTCTCCCTGAATTATATAGGAAAATATAGAGAGGAATAAACAAATAATTACAATAAACGGGAAAGAAAAATTGAAGCCCCAGCATAAAGAAGCAATTAAATAAATAATACTTGATGTAAATATATTCCAATTTCAGTGTCTAAATTAAAGCATATTTTAATTTCATCTTCGGAAATATTCTACATAGTTTCTTAATTTTTAATATATGTGATTTAAGTATTATAATGATTGTAATTACAGGTTGTAAATTACAAAAGTGTATAAATTTAAACATGTAACTTTTTTTTTACTAAATTGCTAATATGAATTATGTAATTTCGGAAAATTGTTGTGTCTCAAGTAATTACAAAAGACATAAATGAAATTGTAGAGTTGAAAATACGAAAATGAATCATATTTCTTTACGAAATAGGGGTGACTTCTACTGGATTAATATGATGCAGGCAATAATTCTTATTTACGTAATTCTTTCTTGGAAAAAAGTAAAAAACAAAAAAAACACCTCAGCTACGTACTTAGTTTTACAATGGACAAGCTGTTATGATAGAGCATTGTTTAACGCGGTGGTTCTCAAGCTTTTCGGCTTTAAGATCACTTCTGATATTGCAGAAACATATGCTTCCTTCCCAGCCAACCAAAAAAAGGATTGCCGTAACAACAGTCAATTAAAATCTAAAAAAACGAAAGAAATAAACAGAATAGCTCCCTTCCCCTTCGTTACTCACTAGCGTAGCTAAGGGGGGGGGGGGGGAAGAGGGGTCCTCCCGGAGCGGTACTTTGCTCTTCTGCAGTGATCGGAAAACGTACTTTACGTCATTTTGACTTTTGTCTAAGTATGTTTGATGTGTATTGAGAGGTGCGGCAAAAACACTAGCTACGCCATAGTCGTTACTCCTCTAGTTTGAGAACCCCAAATTTAAGGTATTTTCTTAAAGCGTAGCTATTATCGTCACGGTGAAAGTTGGACCCGCAAACACATTATCATTGACTAATTTCTCCAGTATCAATGCCGTAAGCTCCGCAGAAAATATCAATCTCAATTATCAAAAATAGAAAATATCAAAAATCTCGTGACATACATCTTCTTGAAATCGACGAGCAACGTTAAGAATAATTTCCCTACTTGATTTTTGAGACCTTTTCCTCGTCGAGATGTTGAATGTGAATCAACGACCGCCATTTTCTCTTACATTTGAATGTGACCGACAGGCCAGGAAAGGAAAATCTATCATCTGCGTTGCATTCTGGGAGGTTCATCTTTGGCCGTATTGATAATAGAATCTGTAGAGGGGGGATTCGAGGATATGTATTATTTAATATACTTAAGAAAATATTAATAATCAATAAATTATACATAACGCACTATTTAGTTTGGTTCTGAAGGAGGAATGGTTCATGATACTATAAAGATCCCTTTTTTTTTTTTTTTTGAGGCATTTTCCCACTCCGGGATGAAATATTTTCTCGATATTTCGGCCCGGTACCTCGGGCCTTCTTCGGGAGATGTATATATATATTAATCACATCAAGGTGGGCGCAAATCTAACAACTTCCGTTGTTAGTTTCCCGGATAAGTTTCTCTTGTTGTTCATTACGAGCCACAGTGAGCACAATTGCTCGGAATGAACAACATGAGAAACTTATCAGAGAAACTCACAACGGAAGTTGTTAGATTTGCGCCCACCTTAATGTAATTGATATATATATATATAT
>JAFIDM010004315.1:69148681-69165269 GCA_023159025.1 Thereuonema tuberculata
TGCATGTATAGCATTAAAAAAAAAAAAAAAAAACCTTTATTTATTTAGCAAATTAATATGGAGATCGGATAATACACGACTTCCCAGCTCGTTGTGGGCTTCTCAGCTTAACTCAGGTGTATTGCGCGTTGGCACTCACACGGGGGTTGCCGCAAAATCACTTGATTTTTGCATGTATCTTCCAAACGCAGAAACGTTTGTTAATGACTGATATTAACAATTCGATAGAACTTTCAAATACTGCTTGCCCAAGTGATAAAGACTGGGTTTGGCACACTGCCAAAATAATGGACCACACCGAAGGGGAGAAAGGAAGCTCTGGAGAGACGAAAAAATACGCTTGGAATTTACGCTTCTCCCTTTTGCGCATATTTAAATTAGTTCTTTCTATCGTACGATCGTCATATCAGTAATTTTTCACTTTATGCATCTCTCCTTTATACATCGTTTGTTTCTGTTCTTGTCGGCACATACGCATCTCCCCTATTTTCACGCCAAGAAAGAAGTAGGAGCGACCACTAAATCACGTGACCAGTCTCTTTCGTCAGGCTAAGCAGTACCAACATTTTCTCAATATAATGTTCTCTTCCAACTTTTATATTTTTCGTTTAAATTGAGAAAAAGTCAAAATTTGACCCTTTAAAAGGCGCCATCTTGGAAACCAAAAACTTTATTCGAAAGATTTTTGTAGCATTTTGTTTGTCTTAAAAAGCTCTACACTTTATCCATTTACATGACCAATCTATCTCTTATAGTTTGGTCACAAAATTGGAAAAACGTAAAGTGTTATGACAATGACAAACAGAATAACGCTTTTATTACATTATATAATAATATATATATACGGTATACATCTCCCGAAGAAGGCCCGAGGTACGGGGCCGAAATATCGAGAAAGTATTTCATCCCGGAGTGGGAAAATCCCTCAAAAAACAAAAAAACAAAATTGATCTATATAGTACCGCACGATTTTTTTAAAAATCTTTTTCAGTAATTATAATAGAAACTGGTAACCTGAAAGAACTCGCCGTCAACCACTTGATGATTAGTTCATATTGTTGATTAACAATAAAACTATTAATATTATAAAAATATAATAAAATTGACTAAATTATATGTATATATATATATATATATATGTATTATTTAATATTTGTACTGCGTTATGAACAATATCTGTATATAGGTAATATCTACTTATAAAACTCTTTAAATATATATCTGCCAAGAAGATAGGCCAAACACAGTTAAAGTCGAAATAATAATAATAATAATAATGACCGAGTACGTGTTGTACCCATCGTCCTGTCCGCCACTGGTCTGGTGCCTCACACATTGCACCACAGCCTCAGCACACTAGGACTTCATAAAAACACTTATGCACAACTCCAGAAGGCTGTGGTACTCAACACAAACGAATAGTTCGGAAATTTATGGACACAAGCACACATCCCTAACTATTCTTCCAATTTTTTTTTTTTTTAATACACTTGGCAATATGTGCTTTGGTCCTTGACCCGCCATATTGTCTTAGCTGGGGAATCCCATGGTTTGAAACTTTTTCGATATAATAATAATAATATTATTATTTTTTTTTTTTTTTAATACACTGGCAATATGTGCTTTGGTCCTTGACCCTCCATATTGTCTTAGCTGGGGAATCCCATGGTTTGAAACTTTTTCGATATAATAATAATAATATTATTATTTTTTTTTTTTTTTTAATACACTTGGCAATATGTGTTTTGGTCCTTGACCCGCCATATTGTCTTAGCTGGGGAAACCCATGGTTTGAAACTTTTTCGAGATAATAATAATAATAATAAATAGAAAAGTAGTAATTGCTACGAGTGAATAATTTGTTTAAAATCCTAGCACTGTCATTCCGGAATGCCGAAGATGGTGCTTCTCTAGACGACTGTGTTGTAATATGGTGTAAGGCTCTGAAAGTTTTTTTTTTTTAAATTTCGGAAACTTTTATTTCTGAAGGAGCTGAGTTACTAAGACTTTAACAAATCAATGTCATGCAAAATGTTTGTAAAAATAGTTTATTCATTGTTAAGTTCATATAATAATTATTAAGAAAATCTACTTATTTATTTAAACTAAAGATTCATTTATTTTGTCGATTTAATTAGTGAAATCTGTTTAAAAATAAACCTAAAATCTGATTACTAATCTTTGTAATCATTAATCGGATTGTTTTTTAAATAAAGAAAAGCTATTTATAAATCCTCTTATCATTCTTCTAAGAATTGTTGTAGTGATTTTACATTGCAACAATAAATCTACCCTTACTACCACGAAAAGGAGAGGTTGGTTTCCAACAACTACCATTATTTACAATTTTGTAGAAATTTACCTTTTCTTTTCTCCATAAATTAATGGGAAATAGAAACCCTCAATATTCAGCTTTAATATTACATTATTTCTCTTATTTTCAAATAAGATTCTCAAATAAGATTAAATATTCTCAAATATTTAATATTTCTCTTATTTTTATTTTGTAGAATGGTTCCTCGCCCTTATTTATATTAATTGCAAAAAAAAAAAAGAAGAAAAAAAAAAAAGAATTATATAATCTTTATTTTCCTACAAATCATAAAATCAGCTGGGATTTCCCGTTTATCATTTGTGATGCACATAATCAATATTTAAGAAATCAATAAAATGTTTGAGCTGTGAAAGAACTTATGTTTTAATAAAATCTATCTTCCGAACTATTTGTGATCTCACAGGAATAAAATACTAAGCGTAGTTTTAGAAAATTTTAAGAGAAATGCTACGTCAAATCTACAGCTTGCAGTACTTTGACTCGGATTCTGAGACTCCTGCTGACAGCCAATGAGTGTAAGCGATTTTTAGCCAATCATGAAGTGTCTTAGAGCAAAAACCGACCAATAGAATCTGATCTTTATTCACCAATCATGATGTGTCAATTCAAACCCTCCTCCAATCAGACGCTTGATTATTATTCTTGACGTCACTCACTATTAAAATTGTCCGTTAGCTGTTTGGAACGTGTAGGCCATTGTGTGTAATCCCACGCTTTGTGGACTCTTGAACGGCTTGGATAAAGGTAAGAAATAGTCAAAACTAAACTTCTAAAATTATGTTGGTACGAATGTGTAAACTCACGAAGTATCCAAGAATGGAATTGAGTGGTTTTTAGTACAGAAATGTAGTTAATATCGGTGTATTTCTATGTTGAAGGTTGTCAGTTCATGGGGAGGTCATTCTTCGCTTATTGTTTACAGATCTACTTCTGCCGCCATATTGGATACCGTTACGAGTTCAATATTTTTATTGAAATTTAATGAATGTCTTGTCCCTTATGGACTGGTAGCGCGACTGAAAGCGGCCGAGGACTAGCCTCAATCATAATCTGTTATCTTCTAGCGTAGTCGAGTGTCTTTGTGAGAGTTAAAACCTTAAATCTCATGACTGTTGGCGGTAGCAGGAAACCAAAAATTTCCCCCTCGTAGGCCTAAGTCCTTTGTCACAACCGGAAGTAAAAGAAACCCGATTCAGAAGACGAAAAGTACGTTTCAGTTGGTTTTCCACGCTAAAGTGCTTCTGTAGAAGTGTAAAGAGATAGTTTTGGTCTCGAAGTTAAGGTTTGCGATTGATTATTTGGTGTTTCTATGAATTGTCATGAAGGGTTGAAATCTCCTGTTTGTCTATTACAGATAAAGAAATGAGAAAGTAGAGCTTTATCTGAAGAAAAATACGTTTCTGTGGTGTTTTCTTCCCTCCCTCGCTTAAAATACTCTTCCAGAAATCTAAGATGATAGTTTTAGTGGTGAAGTTTGCTTCAAATTCATTTATTTCGTTATTATGTGACTTTTTAAGAAAAGTTGAAATCTCTTGCAAAGACCAATTATTGTCTCAATAATGAATATTAAATTAGTTGTAATGTCGTGGCTTAAAGTAAATCTTGGGTTTGTTTATTTGCAAATCTCATGCTTGGGTGAGCTTTGAGTAAAGGCAGTGACACTTGAATTTGTGCTTCAGAGATTAAGGAATTATACAAGTTAAGACTTGCATTTCACTCAACAAAGCCGTAATTAGTGACGTAAATTAGTAAAATTAAAATTGCTGTTAATTTGACAGCATTTTGTATGTGATTTTAGTGCTTAATTTAACAAAGAAATTCTGTTTTTAAAACATGTTTAATTTTTGTAAAGCTTAATTAACATTCGAAATTTAATTTTCTTTTGAATGATGCAATAATTGAATAAGGGTGACGTTATTGTCAAAATGAAAATATAATTAGCTAATGTAAAGGCGGGAAAATATTGCTTGTGCAACGGAAATTGAATTTTTATGCAACTAATATAAATTTTTAAAGCCAATTAATTTTTTTATGTCGTATTTAATTGCATTTGGATTTATTTGTTAGAAATTGTTTCCGAATATTGTGGTAATGTTTTGTTTTTTGTTATTTAGGCAAATTGATTAGTTATGGCTCGTACAAAGCAGACCGCTCGTAAATCAACTGGTGGTAAAGCACCTCGAAAACAGCTAGCCACCAAAGCAGCTCGTAAGAGTGCCCCGTCCACCGGAGGAGTGAAGAAACCCCATCGTTACAGGCCTGGTACTGTAGCCCTTCGAGAAATTCGTCGTTACCAAAAGTCAACTGAGTTGTTGATAAGAAAACTGCCATTTCAACGCCTGGTGAGAGAAATCGCCCAGGATTTCAAGACGGATTTGAGGTTTCAGAGTGCTGCCATCGGTGCATTGCAGGTACTTATCATATTTATTTTACATTACACACTAACAAATTCAGATATGATAGGATAAAATTTATAATCCAAGAAGACAGCTTATCTAAGTATAAAATACATATTAATAAGACGAAAATTTTTAATAAATTAATTTGCAAACAACAAGGATTTATTTATTTTATATGCACTTATACATAGTGACACAACAGTACAAATATACATAAATGTGCGAAAGTTGGTACTCATTTTCATATTATAGTACAGAATACATTAATACTTATTTAATATTCTTTGTGTGCAATAACAGAAAATACACAACAAATAATAAATAAAATTGTTAATAAGGTGATAATTATTCTGCAATGTGGGTAACAAAGTAAGAATTGTTTAAGTGTATAGTAGTTTTGCACCATCCTTTGTGGGTGTGTGTATATATATATATATTATATAATTATACGTTATTATATGAATATATGTATTATATACATACATATATACAATTTGTAGAGAAAAAAAGTTTAAAAATGCATAATTTTCAAAATATTTAACTTGCATGCATTGTTAAATATGACATGAAAATACACAACATTTTTAGTCTGCTAACTTGATCCTTTGAATAGAATTTTAATTGACTGGTTATAATGACTTCGGGGAGAAAGAAAAGAAAATATATATATATATATAATAGAGAGGAGCTACAAAATTATCCTGCTTATAGGATTTTTTTGCTTTTAGCATTTTAAATTGTCAGTTAAATTAAAATCCTTTATTCCAAGGTGAAAGATACAAATTAGTATTTAATAATGATGAAACCCTACTTGTACTGATAGATCTGTCTCACTTCTTAAAGCCACTATCAAACATAATGTAACAAATACAAAAAACTAAATGTCCACCCTCTGTTATGCATCCAGGAAGCTTTCTGGAAATATTCTGTAATCCTTTTTGTATAAAAGAGGGATGACAGTCAACAAGACTGGGAATCACTGATTTAGTGTATATACTATATTTTTAATGTTAATTTACAGTCAGTTTTGTGGAAGTTCTAGGTGTTTACAGTAAGATTTTGAGATTAACTCTAAAAGCTCCCCCACCACAAAAAAAAAAAAAAAAAGCGTTTGTCCATTCACATTTAAACATTAAGAAATTCCACAAAACTGACTGTAAATTAACATTTAAAATGTAGCATGCACACTAAATCAGTGATTCCCAGTCTTGTTGAGTTGTCATCCCTCATTCATACAAACAGGATTACAAAATATTTCCCTGGATGTTTTTTTTTTTTTTTTTTTCTTAACTGTGGGAGCTTGCTATGTGTATAGTAATGCTGTTTTTTTTATTTGAACAGAGGTTATTATTTGTTAAATTTTAATGCAGATGCGATTAAAGTAATTAATAAAAATTCGTACAGTTACTAGTAGGACATTTGGAGCTGGAATTAAAGTATTTTGAAGATCTGGTTGAAAAACTTGTGTTCTTTGCTTAAATTTGTTTTTAAGTTAAATAAAATGGATTAACAAAACAAAACATTTGACAGACATTTGACATTTAATCTTGTGGGTATCAACTATAACTTACCAACTGAAATGAAAGTGATGGTTCAGTATGTGGGCAATTTAATTAGCACTGGTTTATTTGTGTATTAATTACATAAAAAGTATCAAGGGAGATGATTTTTTTTTTTCTAATGCTATTATTGCTTTTGCCATTTTACAGGAAGCCAGTGAAGCCTACTTGGTGGGGTTATTTGAAGACACTAACTTGTGTGCCATCCATGCAAAGAGAGTAACCATTATGCCCAAGGATATTCAGCTGGCAAGACGAATTCGAGGAGAACGTGCATAAATATGTTGTTTTGTTTTAAATATCTTCACATTTAAAAGCACACCACATTTTACACAAAATTTTACATCACCACCCGTCTGCGACCAACCTCTCCATCAGGTCAACAGATTTTATACATCAGCAGCAGTTGGACTCATTTTCACTAGAAGTTGGTATCATTTTATACAAAGATTTATAACTTATTTACTGCCCTAGTAAGACAACCGGGATCAAGAAAAACCATTTTGTACAATTAACTTTTTTGTGTGTAACTGTACGATAGACCAACGTGATGTTTATTTTTATTTCTTTTCATTTCTCTTATCCCTCCTTGAACCCTTTTTAAAAGAAAAAATATAATAATTATATTATACTGTGATGTGTAAGTGTTTTTACTTTCATCCTTTCTCTGTATCCGTTTTTGGAAGTAGTAAGTAGCTAATATATATTTTATTTTATTATTTTCTTAATTTTTTTTTTTTTAAATTGTCATTTGAAGGTTAATTCAATGTCAGTAATTAATAAAAAAAAAAAAGAGTAAAATTTGGGGTTAGGATTTAATGGTAGTGATCTTGTAAGCTGTTTCCAGTTGGGTGTATTTGAAAAGATACCATGACAATAAATATGTATGTGGGAAAATATAAGTTTATTTTGTCTTCATTTATTTTTCGAATTCCCCCCATCCCCCTCAAACATCATCAATACCCCACCAATAAAAAAAGTAGTTATGTACCAAATGTGTATGTACAAATATACAAACACAAGAATTTCAGCTCAGTGTTATGTATATTTTTGTAGATCATTGCTGTAAATTACATTTTTTTTTTTCTTTTTTCATTTTGTAAACAACATCGATATATTTTTTTGGTAATCCAGTTGAAGCCTCCAGTTCCTTGATAAATTTAATAATCCCAAAATGGGGAAATAGCAATATTCCCTTGCCAAGACTGATCTTATTTTTTTTTTTTCTTTGACATCTGTCAAAGAATGTTTCTAATGTATGTTAATGTAATAACTTTTAAAAAAAATCAATGGAAGTTGTAATCAATTTATAGAACAAAATTAGAATTATTTTATTTTTTTTCTAGTTGATTAGCCCGGTTTATGTATGAAATATTTATGTTTATATTAAAGTGGAAAAAAAAAATATTTGTTTTTGACAGTTTCATTTTTAGTTTTTAAGTTCGGGTAAAATCGCCTTTAATTTCGTTGAAGACTCAACATAGTTACGAAACAGTTCCTTCTTTGGGGGGGAATTCCCTGATATTTGTAATGACGTTAACTTCGAAATGTATTAAGAAATCTTCTTGGCAAGTCGCATTCGTACGAATTGAATGGCTTTGACGGTGAAAGAAACAAAATGGTGGACAGAAATTTGCAAAAAAAAGGGGGGGGGGGTAAAATCCATCTTTTCATTAAAAATAGATTGATTTTTATTTAATTGGATTTCATTATCTGCAGGGATTGCGGGAGTGATATAAAAACACTTGAGAAAATATTACCTGTGTAAATGGGTCAAGTATTCCATTTCGGGGAATGGGAAAGGGTTGACTTGAACGATACTAAAATATCACAGTGAATGTTAGTATTATATTTCATTTCGATAGTAGAGCAGTGCAATGAATGAGCTACGGAAAGATTACATATAAATAAGTGGTGCTTATTTTTTGAGAAATTAATTTCCTGCTGAATTGGGTGTTTTTATCTTTCGTCATAATTGAAATCCTTGTCTGCCCAAACATCAGTGATTCATACTTAAAACATAATGACGTCAAGTATTAAATGTTTAGAATGAATACGGAATTCTATATCGAATGTTGCCTTATTGATTTTAACGATTGATTGGTTCTCGGAACTTAACATCCATGTTTAATTAAAACGGCTCAAATGGTGCGAAGAACACTTTAAAAGCAAATCCCCAATTGAATAAAACGCAAAAGTCGTACGGTTTATCTTTCAACCTAGATTTTGTTTCCGGAGCAAAATTTGTGAAAAATTTCCACGGCCACGAATACTTTTTTTTTTTTTTAATTGGTTTTTGGATGTCAATTGCTTGCTTGTTGAAAAGATTGAATTTCTGTTATTTAAGAAACACAGTAAATTTTGAATTACTGTATTAAATGTAGGAAAACTAATAATAAAAACATACAAGGAAGTGGAGGGAAAATTGGTTACAAGATGGCGCCATTGTCTTTGCTTCATTCAGCAGTATTAAAATGCCAGAAGAGAGAGAGGCGGGAAATATTGAACTGTTATTCGACGCCCGTTTAAACAAACATAAATATCGCTATCGGAATGTATGGTAAGTTTAAAGTGCAGTTCAGGATCGAGAGATAATTTTGCACAGAATCAACCTGAAGGACATCGCAGGAATATGAAGACTTAGTTTTTTTTGGAGACAGAATGCCGAAGAGAAGCGCCCATGTTGTTCCAAATTGTAAAATGTGGAAGTCTGCTTTCTGCGTGCAGCTTAATTATATTCAGGAATAAAAATTATTCAGTAAATATTTTGACGTGATACGAATTAAATGTTTGATATTCTGGAAAATTACTGGCAATCTAATCTTATCAATACTATTAAATCCGTTATCACTGAATACAGTTAAGTAATTGAATTACTAATGCTTTAAAGCAGCTTTAATAAATATTTTTCATAAATATTGACTTTAGTATAGGAATGTTATTGATAAAATTACCATTAAAATAAACAATTAAATATAGGCTATTGTCTGCAATAATTTGACTTTATTAAAAATGGCCGTACATTCCTACTTCACTCGTTTAATGATTTCTCTGCACGAGTCTGATATTTTTATTCACACGAGGTATTTTAAAGAAAGCGATTTGAAATTTTAACTTGAAATAAAATTTAACGTTTAGGCTTAAGATTACAACAAAAGTGTAAGCATTAGATAATCGACTGTCTCATACTTTCCCGCCATTATTAGGAGCACCGATCAGATATGAGGGGGAAAAGGTAGGAAAATTCATATAAATTACGTAAAACTGGAGAAATTTACTTAATCATCCGTAGGAAGTTTCTTTGAATAACGAATTCTAGGAATTATTTCATCATAATTGCAAAAAAAAATTCATACATTTAAATTGTAAATCGCTCTTTATTATAAATTTTCTAATCTATATATTTCTTATGATAAAAAAAAAAAATTGTAACTAATTTTGTTTTTATTCTAAGAAATACTTAAAACAAACTCGTTATTTATTATTTTTAAATCTTCTAAGCAATTGGCTCTTATTAAATTAATATTTCTGGATGGAAACGAAATTGACTAGTATAATTAGAACATAACATTTTGAAAATGAATTTCTTGTTTCAAAATTACCTTCCGATTTTAAGTTTCCTAATAGTTTTATTCACTTAATATGGAAATATATTCAGTTTTTGAAGATGATTATTACATTATCATAGTTTACATCTTGGATGATCTCCGCCATTTTTTGATTAGTCGAGTTAAAAATAAACTAACAAAGAATAAAAGAAATAGTGTACTGGTGCTAAATTTAAAACTAGTTTTTAAATAATAAAAAACAAAAATTCACACTTCGCACCTGTTCACTAATTTATATACAAATAAACAAATAGGATGAAGTGACATCATTTCAGAGTTTTATTTTTTAAAACGGAGTTACTGTTTTCTTTTAGCCTACTGCTAGCTAGACTTTCAGCTAACAGATTTTCTTGTATTCAATCATCGTATTAATAAATAGGGGACATGAAAGTGAGTCAATTAGGTTTAAATCTACCATTGTTATCTAAATAGCAGCAGTTTCAAAGTATTTAAATGGAGAATAGTCATAACACATTTACATTTCTGATTTGTTTTTTTTCAATTTAATAAAGTTGTCAAGTGATTTCCATTAGAATATTGCACCATTTAAACAAATCAAATCACTTATGTTGTATTCCTGTCACATTATGCCGATAAGCTGTTTTATTCAAACACTTGGGAGGGGGTGGGACTTATTAAAGTATGGATAGTGATGTACCAATTAATTAACAATATTTTTTAATAATTCTTGAATAAAAATGTCGTTTACTTTTTATACATTGGACAAAAGCCAAAGTGACTTGGTATATCTGATAGAATTAACGTGATTCCCACTAGAATGATTTAGATGAAAGATTTGTGCAGCAGTTTTACGAAAATTATCGACCTTACTCCAAATTTAGTCAATAAATATTTTTGAAGACATTGTTAAAAACACAAAATTTATTTTCCTAACCCAAAATGAAACATTCAAATTTCAATTAAGTTTTACGGCCATGCAAAGCGATCACACTCGAAATGTAACATCATTATTCAGACATTTATTCAATGTTGCTTCCTTGAAACCAAAGGGAAAACCGGAAGTTAAGGTAATTTAAATGGAGGCGTAAAAAGAATAGATTACAAAGTATCTCTTTAGTCGTGCAGTAAGCGTAGTTTACATTATACTCGTAATTTCATGCTACAGTTCTATTAGCCAGTAAACGATTGTTGTGAATTTGTTTTTTGATGTTTATGAATTGCGACAAATTAAAAAAAAAAGATAACGAACAGGCTACATGGTGCAATTTTGTTTTTGTTTTTTTAAAAAGCTACAATTCATTAATTTATTATTAAAAAAAAAAAATACTTTCAACTAAATACAAATTATTATACTTTATTATTTAAAACAAAAAATGAATAAAACCTTAAATTTGGAAAAATACAATAATGTATAATTGATTAATTTACTCACAATCAGTATTTTCTTATATATAATTTTTATTTTCCACCTCTTGATAATTAAAAAAAAAAATCAGGTTTTTATATAATTTAGTAATAAACATTATTTTTCCATGTGAAAATAATATTAAGATTAAATGTTAACATTTATCATGCAATCTTAATTTTTTTTATCCAAGACTTAGCTGTTTAAAAAGTTTTTAAGTTTATAATAATTTCTTTTCTAGTAAAAAAAAAGGGGGGGGGTGAGGGCTTTTTGAGTATGATAGTCATTGATCGGTTTTAAAATTAAATTTATAATTGTGGCTGAATTATATAAACCAGACCAATGAGAAAATAGGCAAGATGGAGGCTCATCTTCCCCGTGAGAACATTTATGCCTTTTCAAGGTAAGTAACTTCTAGCTTTACTATTTAGTTAGAGAGAACTATTTTTTTTAAGTAATATCATAGATATCTAGTGAAAATCTTTAGCTTGCTAAATAGATATAATTTAATGTGTGTAGTGCATTATGATCTATGGAATAAAAGATTACATAGACAATATACCATTGTATTATTTTAATGCATTCCATATTGCCAGTGTATTATTCCAAAGACAATAGATCATAAAACATTGAAGTGGGTCTAAAGAAATGATCAGAAAGCATGACACTTTTGGGAGTTAACCAATAAACTTTAGTAAATAAAAACAACCAGAATTCTTTTCACATGTAGAAAAAACCCTGATTAATTGAACTGAAATCACATCAGGGTTGGGGAAATTTCAATAACAGACTTTGCTAAAAAAACCTCCATATTTTACTGATAACAAAATTTTACTTGAACTATTTTCAGAGGTTTCCTATCAGGGAAATAGAGGGGAGGGGGAAGTTTAAATGAATAAAAAATAGGCTTATTTGTATCAAAATGAAATTACAGAAAGGTACTAATCACTTACATAGTCGCGAACAGGTTTTTACTTTAATAGTTAATTATTATAATTTTACCATTCTGTTTATTGTTTCTATCTGTTTCTCCAATCATTATTATTATTCTATTAAAATCTTATTATAACTATCTAACTACATAACTTTGTGCAGCTACAGAAGCTTTATAAGACTACAACCACTTGTGAAGCAATCGGGCACTGGAATGCCCATTGCCGTTTTAAGCACTAGGTGTACAGTGCCAATCTTGCAAAAGCATGCATAATAAATTTTAAAAAAAAACAACTTATATTAGATCAGTATGTAGAGATTAAGTTCTCAATTTTTCTGTGGTTTTTAGTTTACATTGTATTTTTATACAGTAAATTAATGAACAAAATTCTTTGAAGGCAAGATGGAAACTGGCTTGTTTAGGGCTCCAAAATGCCTTGTGCCAGCCCTGAAAATGTCAAATATGTGCATTATATGGCTGCAGCACCACAGACCATGTTTGCAGTCTTTAATAACAAAAAAAAAAAAAAAAAAAAAATCTTTGACAGAGAAGTTCCTTATGGAAATGTGGATGATCAACATTTTACTGTATTTCTATGAGTACTGTTTATGTGTGACTGATGTTGCTTTTTATTGGCCAAAATACAATATTCTGATGTAATTCAAATGCTCTAATCAACATGAAATTTTATATATAAAACTTTAGTCATAATATCTAGATCTTATTCAACATTCCTACTATTTTAAAGGCCACTGTACTTACAGATCATTCTGCCCTTATGTAGCTTAACCAAAAATGAGTTACATCATGGGTGCTTATAGGAGTGGGAAGTTGTTCCCCTTTTAGATTTCACAATTTTAGTAGAATATGTAAGAGCTTTTTGCTAAAGGGATGTTACATCCCTTTATTTATTATTTTTGACGATTGCAAAAAAAAAAAAAAAAAAAAGATACTTTTTTATTTATTTTATTTAAATTGTTTGATATAGTTTCACAGCCTCTTTTTTATTAAATGTCAGTATATACCTCTATATTACCGTCCATCCCTCTTGGAAAAAATTTGCAGATGTCCATGAGTGTTGTATATTATTTTTTTTCAAAATTGTAGTTGAAGTAAGGTTGAAGTCAGGGTCATTTCAAATCACTATTTTTTTTTTTTTACTAGTACAGATAAAAATATGAAAATTTATATATGGAGTCTCTTATAGTTTTCCAGATCTTGTCTGTGTCTTACGTATTTCCTCTATATTTCGAAAATAATTTTAATTTCCTGTGAAAATAGAAATAATTTCTAGAACGAAACATCTGTGACAGAAATCGAACCTGCAACCTGCTGATCCGAAGTCAGATATCTTATCCATTAGGCCACAGGGACTACATTCAAATTATTGTTAAATATTCCTGTGTGTGTGAGACACAATGAGAGAAGAGCCAGAGGAAAAAAAAAACCACATTAATTTTAGCCTACTAGATTAAAATTTAAATTTCAATGTTCATTGTTTTAGCCTACTACAAGCACAGGCCAGACAACCATTAGATGCAGAAGATTGCCCTCAGCGATGAACTGAAGAGTTGCTAGAGCCCTGTTTCCCAACGTGGGGCGCACGCCCCACAGGGGGGGGCAATTTAATTGTTAAGGGGGGCAATTGGAAAATTGAAAAATTTTTTTTTTTGGTTGTAAAACTTAAAAAGTCGTTTTTTTTTTTTGGTGGGGCATAGCATACTTTACATACTTTAGGTGGGGCATAGCACAAAAAAGGTTGGGAAACACTGTGCTAGATATTTTTCGACATGAAAGAAGAAATTAAAAATACAGTAATATTTAAACAAAGAAAAAACTTCTACTTGAAATACTCTATCTCAACTAAAAGCCGTCACATTGTTCTCCCGTCACTATTGACTGGGCATATACGCTAGTCATTAAATATGTAGCAATTCTAATTCTTTATTATTTGTCCATGATTATTGAAATTCATTTTATTTAATTTCAAAAGTCAATATTTTGAAGATAGACTTATGTTTTACAGTGTTGTTTAGACTAATAACATATGGTATTTCCAATGATAAATAAATTTAATTAAAATATCTTGATCTGAGGATTTTTTATAATTACCTTTGTTTAGTTTTTAAAAATTAAAACTGAACAATTGAAAGTGTGATCTATTAAATGAGTTTTATAGACAGTCAAAAAAGGTTTTCTTTGATTCCTGTTAAGAGACTCTTTAACATCTGGCATTTGTTTTTTTTCTTTTATTACGAGGTGCATTCAAGTTATAACACCTCCGATTTTTTTTCTCAGCACTGGAAACAGATAGAAACATGCGGTTTGTTTTAAAATAAGCAGGCACTCTTTGTCATTGTGAGACAGAGATGGCAGCTTTGTACGGCAAACAGAACCTTAGTGGAAGCGTCGAGAGTGAGCGACAGTTTGTGATACTGAAAATGGCGACGTTTTCATTACAAGATCAGCATGTTATCATGCCGATTGAAATTTATCGCCAGATGAGTGAGACATGTGGTGAAGGTGTCATGGATGTGTCTAATGTGCGTGCGTGGGTGCAACAGTTCAAAGAAGGCAGAACGTGTGACTAGAAAACCATGACAATTTTGGCCTCGCAGAAGCCTGTCTGGCGACATGATCGAGCGAGTGGAGAAATTGGTTCTGGATGATCGTCGATCTGTTTCACACTCATTCGACGATACTCCAGAACCAATTTCTCCACTCGCTCGATCATGTCGCCAGACAGGCTTCTGCGAGGCCAAAATTGTCATGGTTTTCTCGTCACACGACGTTCTGCCTTCTTTGAACTGTCACACCCACGCACGCACATTACACACATCCATGACACCTTCACCACATGTCTCACTCATCTGGCGATAAATTTCAATCGGTGTCACACCACACAAATGGAGAAAACGAATGATAACATGCTGATCTTGTAATGAAAACGTCGCCATTTTCAGTATCACAAACTGTCGCTCACTCTCGACGCTGCCGCTAAGGTTCTGTTTGCCGTACAAAGTTGCCATCTCTGTCTCACAATGACAAAGAGTGCCCGCTTATTTTAAAACAAACCGCATGTTTCTATCTGTTTCCAGTGCTGAGAAAAAAAATCGGAGGTGTTATAACTTGAATGCACCTCGTATTATTTGTATGTTTGTTTCTGTGAGGCTATCTTGAAGTATTAACTGATTCTGAAATTAAATAAAGTGATTTTTAATAATCATAAATAAAAATAAGGCATCATAATTGTTATAAATGTTAATGCTTTTAATTAAAATTTAGAAGTTTTATCTGCATTAGTAAGATGAATATGATAATTTGAAATAACCTTAGCTTTATCTTACATTGTATGTCCAAACTATATTTTGATATATGTACTTGTTAATGTTGAAGAACTTTAACATTATTTATGGTGACAACTTTCTGAATAAGTATAAAACATTTTGGTCTGAAACTGCTTCAAATTACATAAATGGGGAGAAAGTCCTGCCGTGGTTTCATTGGAAATTTTTATAAATTGTAGATCCAAGCAAGAAGCTGGCTGTTACACTTTATTTATTTTTCTCTTTTTTGTTATAAAAAGCAGGAATTATTACAAAATGCCAGATGCTTTAGTCACCCTAAGTATATCAGATATTAAAAAAAGAAAAAAGCACCTTGAAAGAAATGAAGCTTTTGTGTTACATTAATTTAAAACGAATCTACTGACAATCTCTTTATTTGGTTTAGAAAAAGAATGTGAAATATCAGCTTTGATCATCCTTTAGTAGCTTAGACATTCACAATTCATCAAATGTATAAATCTGGCTGATGAGTCCTAACAAAGATGAAACCACTGTTACAAATGACTATTGATTAACAACTCCAAGAAATACATGCTTATTAACAGGCAAGCACCTTTTTTTGAGATTTCTGAAGAGCTCTCAAAGTTCATATTGAGGCAACACTTGAATTTTTTGTTTTTGATGAGAAAGATACCATTATTCTTACCAATCTCCATTCGAAGAGATTTCACTGTTTTTCTGGTAACTTCATCTCCATCAGAGGATTTTCAAGGTATCTGAAACAAATATTTAATACATCAATTGATTTCATTTACTGTTGTTTTTTTTTTGTTTCACTATCAGCAAAGCATCCTACTAATATAAGTAATTCATAATAACCTCTTCTTCCTTAACAACATCATTTAATTCTCAATATTTCAATTCCTTTAGCAGGAATCTTCTTCACGGAAAACTACAGAAAAATGTAGAGAAACCTAACATTTTCTCTAACATTTAAAACAGAATTCTAAGCATAAACAATCATGGTACAAACTTTCTTGAATAACAATAAACTCATACAACATCTAACAATCACAGCCTTTCTTTAACAACAAAATAAA
>JAFIDM010004315.1:69165279-69177330 GCA_023159025.1 Thereuonema tuberculata
TTTATTTTGTTGTTAAAGAAAGGCTGTGATTGTTAGATGTTGTATGAGTTTATTGTTATTCAAGAAAGTTTGTACCATGATTGTTTATGCTTAGAATTCTGTTTTTTAAATGTTAGAGAAAATGTTAGGTTTCTCTACATTTTTCTGTAGTTTTCCGTGAAGAAGATTCCTGCTAAAGGAACTGAAATATTGAGAATTAAATGATGTTGTTAAGGAAGAAGAGGTTATTATGAATTATTTATATTTATAAGAAAGACGAATTTTGGATTTTCATTATCCTACTAATAATTTTAAATGAATTAAATGATAAACTAGAATGCGTGTTGAAGTTAATGCTTAGTATATTCAACTATCAAGTCACAGTCTTTAACTTTACTTATATCTAGTTATTTAAATATAACTATTCAGTAGTTTAGAATTTTTCCCATTTGATGTATAGTGACACATGACTCTGTTTACTGTCCAGTTTTTCTAATTTTCTGTAAATTTGTCTAAAGTTTATTAAGGAATAAAAGAATATAACACAATTATTTGATAAAAGGTGCAAGAGAATAAGCATCTAACAGTTTCAAAATGTTAAGCACATCATAATACTACTGTTATCCTTCCTTATCCATATCTTTGTTTTGTGTTGTCCAATATATTTGTGCTGATGTTAATGTGCATGATATTTTGAAACTGTCAGATGCTCATTCCAGTGGCATCTTTTATTGAGTAACTGTTTTAGATTCATTTACGTCAACATATAAGTCTTATTTATTAATGAGTGCATATAAGCATTACATTCCCATTTAAAAAAAATATCAAAATCTAAAATTTCAGATTACAGACCTATAAGTAAAAATACAAATTTTAAAATTTCAAGCTGTGTAGTTTACTAAGATTCCATTAATTATATAAATTAAACAGGAAAGGGTCATTTTTTTTTAAAGAAATCATTTTAAGACTTGGTTCAGGAATATAACAATTTTGTCAATTGGAACTCAACATTAAAGCTTATTTTTGGGGCTGTTGCTATTTTTTTTCCTCGTTTTGAAGATGCAAGTATCCACAAAGAAAAAAACCTGAACTTCGAATTTGAGAAATCAGAACACTTGCTGTTTCTAGTCCAGACCCTTTTTGTAAAACAAACAAAACTGAAATTCTGATTTAGTTACAAACTATTTCAAATTCACATTTTATTGAAGTTCTAAATAAGACTTAGAAGTTCCTTCTGTAAAATTATTTACAAATTTAAATTCATGATCTTTTTAAAAATGATTTAATAAATTTTAATTTTGTCATGAGATTTTTTTTTTGTAAAATAATTTAAAAGACAACAAAACTATTGAAAATGAACAACAATTACTTTACTATAAGTTAGAACGTAACTAATTTTGACTACAAATAAGAAATAATGTTGTCCTATTCATTCAGTCTCAAGTGATGTTTTATTGTGTTTGTTCACTGGCAATTAGATCCTCTGGGGATTGTTTTAGTTTTTCATCAATGTCACTTTCTTCTCGTAAAACACAAAAGTAGAGTAAAAAAATCACTAAAGAGCCTTGGATTATCCAGAATTCAAACCACGGTGGTTCTTCTTTAATTTTTCTGCCAGAGAATGTATATTCCGCCTTCCAAGCTGAAGCAGGACTAGTAGTAAATTGGATGGGTTCTGTCGAGTCCATGGGATCTTCTGTTTTGGGATTCTCAGATTTAGTGGAATAATTTGCACTTAATAATTTGAGACATCTGGCTGAACTGCAAAAAAAAGAACAAGTTATATCAAATGTTAAGGTTTCTATGCATACTAAAACTTCAAAGCATACACAAACCAAATTAAAAAACGTAAAGTTTTCTACGCAGATAGGATTCATATAACACATTAAACTTAAACTTACTTTGAATAGTAAGTAGCACTGCATCGTGATTTATAATAACATCGGATAATGATAAGGATATATTCTTTTAAGACATATCAACATATATAAAGAACTTTAAACGAAGTATTTTCAAGCACTGGTATGAATTTTATTAGAAATTGCATATTTCACTGAGCGATTTCGTTTACTGACATAGTGATTTGCAATTTGTAACTAATGGACAATCAGGTTTCAATGAAGGGACCCTTATGAACCTGAAATTGTTTTAATTACAAGATGATAGTGTAGTTTTTCTTTGAATTGGTTTAAAATAATATGAAAAATAAGAATATTTGGATCTTAGTACACCTATTCTCGATATGTCATGTATTTGAATTTAAATATTTAATTAATCTAAATAAATATGTTCATAAATCTAATAACATATTGGTATTGACACATGTTAAACTTATTGTTGAACATATTATGTTGTTTTTTTTTTGTTGTTGTTGCTATTTGGATGTGATCTTCTCCCTAATTAAACATATATATATATTCACATTCTCTGTTTTCTGGGCACTGCTTCTCCTAATCCATGCTATTTAGACCTTTTAGATTATTCAAACAGGTCTTCAATTGCTTTAATATCTTCAATTTACTCTTCAAAATCACCTCAAAGTGAATTATCCCATTCATCAATGAATATGGTTCATACAGTAACTATTAACTTTGTCTAATTAAATAACATATAAACTACAAAAGTGAAAATACAATACAGCCTTTTTTTTACTGCAGTGTTAGGGGCATTAGAAACTGCTTCTACATTTCATATATAATCTAATTTAATATGAACTACAAAAGTTGCACTGATAGGAGAGGTCTTTCAAACTTCCATCCAATTCTGGATAAGATTACTGATACATGAAAATTTGGAGCTTCAAATCTTTTTCGCATATTTGGCTTTAACAAGAAACTGAACTATTTAGCCAAAGAAGCCGGGGGGGGGGGGTATATAACATTATATCCTAGATGGAGACAACACACAGAAGAAAGAAAGTCAAATCCATGCCGGCACTGGGACCAGGTTCATGGTAGGCCATCACCTTGACTACAAGGCTGTGCTTGAATGTATAATATCAAACCTAAGGTGGTTCAATTCACAATTACATTCATTTTAAAACTGGGATACTTCTGAAGATAATGCTGCAAACTCAATAACGAAGACTCAACGATCAATCAACAAAAATTACTTCAATAAATATCTAATCTACAAGAATACCAAAACGGGTTAAAAATTAAACGTTCTAACGAGCAGGTAAAAACTAATTAAACACAGAGACCGTAATGCACCTTTTACACATATATTAACGATGAAAATTAATTTTAATTGTTAATGTATGTGTAAAAGGTGCATTAAGGTCTCACTGTATTTAACAGGTTAATAATATTAATGTAATACAAAATAAATAAATATTATTTCACAGTAAAGGGTCTTATTTAGAACACTGTTTTTTTGTCATTATAGAAGATTCCAAACAGGCACGTAGGCGGGAGGGGACCCTTCCCTTCAGGGAAGAAAAAAGAAAAGAAAGTGTGTATATCTATAAATGATGAAATTCAAAGAGAATTTCACTCTCGCCATAGATTTTAGTACTAAGATAATTTTACTTTTAAATTTCATTTAAAGAAAGCAAAGTCATTTATAAAAATTTAATTTGAACCTCCCCCCCCCCCCCAGTCCTAAAAAAAATCTTTACTACTAGACGTGCCTGTTCTAAGGTTCCAAACGCATTATCATTTTCCGAATAAAACCATCAAATAATTACCAGGTATTTATCTATATTAATCTGACTTCAATAATGTAAAATCTGAAATAATACCTAATTCGATTTCTAATTCTGAAAGAAGAAAAACACTGCGAGAAATATCTGGGACAAGACAGACGTAAAAATACATCGGACATCATTTCTGAGTGTAAGTCATTGAGATTAAAAACACCTCTAAGTAGGCTTTAAAAGAGAACTTTTGTTGTTAATATTATTATTTTAATAAGCATAGTATTCTACGTTTTCTCTTTTGTTCGTATTATAACATGACTACGAATACATTTTCTGGCGTTCTTGTAAGTCAGCAGCAATGGTACTAACTCGAAAACCTGATACCGCTCTGTCGATTCTTACAAAACCTCTAAAATGCATCTTAAAACTTCCAGGTTTCCCATATTTTAGGAAAATTATTATATTTGCTCTTTTCACAAAATAAATAAAAATGCATTTAACGCTTCTCGTCAAAAAAAAGAAAAAAAAAAAAGCTCTCATCAGCCAAAACATCGGATTTTCGTTTAATCCTGAAAATCGCTTCTCATTTTCCGTAAATTATCAAATACGAAAAACGACCGGGAAAAAAGTTCTTAATTACAAATCGGAATTTAGAGTTCCCCTTTGCCCTCCAACATGATTTCTTTTCTCACCGTCGGTATCCAAAAACCTTCAGATTTGGAGGAAGACTTCTGATATTGCCAACATTGATCAAAAGGACAGAATGAAAAATAAAAAAAATATGCTTTTGTGCTAGTTCCAGGAATGACCACTTTGGCGCTACTTGCAATCTGACAATCATATTCTGCTGTGCTAATAACCTAATCAGTAACATTCTGAATGTGTCTGTATTTAGAAAATGCTTTGATGGATTAAAGGGAAAACAGTATATATAGTCAAATGTGCGAGTCAATAAACTGCAGCGTAGTTTATGTTCGTCAAAATAAATGAATAAATTAATGATTGCAAAATGAGAGTTATTGGCGGACATTAGTTAGGTTTTCCCCCACTAGATGTCGACACAAGGCGAAGTCCCCAAAAATGGCGGGATAGTTTGGTTTACTATATTGATGCTGTGTTGTTTCTACTTTGTTTTTTTTTGCTATTAAAAAATTCTACGAAGGGAAAACATGATAATGAACAGATCATCTATATTTCTCTTGGACAATTTTTGCTTTCAAAGTTTGCCTGTATGCGGATTTTAGTTATAGGCAAGAGGTTTTTAAGTTCCAAGTCGTCGCAGGCAATGGTGCGAGTACTGAATGTAGCTGAGAAAAATGATGCTGCTCGAAGTATTTCGGAAATCATGTCCAATGGACGATTTAGGAGGGTGAATGTCATAGAATTTATTCTTTAATGTGATTGGTGTTCCACTTTAACTTAGCTAACTTGATATAGAGTTGAGAGCTGATCTGTAAAAAAATCCATTGAATCTTTTGGTGAGTTTTATTTAATAAGACTTTTGGGTGAAACCGGAGATTACGGTACCATCGCGGGACAGAGTACTTTCAAATGTTTTCAGGATAAACATCCTGGAGTGCGTGTTACCTCAATTCACCTAACCGAAAGCTCGCGGGGAAGTGGTAACAAGGCAGCCGGCGATGTATCCCTGTGCTGGGTAGAGTATTCTAGCCGACTTTTGAATTAATTCCTGTAATTTTCCTTTCACAGGATAAATAATAACCATTCAGATACTTAGAACGGCGATTAGCACACGATCAATTTTTAATCTAAAAAGTCACAGATTCTCAAAATATTGGTCACAGCTTTCTGAATGACTATACAACTCTTAAAAAATCCCATGTTATCTCGAAGGCTCGATCTTTCAAACTGAATATAATTACACTATAATGAAGGAGAAGTGGGGACCTTTTTAATGCTACATTAAGTGAACTAGAAATAGATATTGTATCCGGGTAAACAAATAATCAGGAAATATTACTAGTGCACACGAAAATTAGTTTGATTTTTTATAAATAATTATATTTGTATCAAATATCTTAAATGCCATAAATTAGGATTCTCTTTGTTTGAATAAATAAGAAAATTAATTATAGCACAAGCCTTAAGAAGCAAAGGTCATGACTGCTAGAAGCAGTCTTCTATCTGACATTTTCTAGTGTTTGAATGTTAAATTGACTACATTTTTAAATTATTTTTTATACCATGATATTGCCAAATATTTCTTTGTAGATCATGTACACAATTCATTATAAATTCTGGAATAGAGATCAATGATTAACTTCCATTTATCTGACTTGATGTCAGCCTGGCTGTAAAAGTACTCGCGTACTTGACTGCTTAGCATTGATGGAGAAAGTGAACATTTGAGGATTGAATTTACTAGGGCAGTCAGAAAAAAAAGTTTACAAAGCTTATGCTCGAAAAGTAAACCTTTATTTGGAAGAAAATGAGATGGTTTCCTTAAAGGGATATAGATGCACTATTTTTTCTACGAAGTCACCTTGACAATTGAAGCATTGGTCACAACATTTGAAAAGTCCATCGAGGTGCATAAGTGTCAGGGCCTTGCTTTGTGGCCACTTTTTTTGCATCATATTGAACTATTTCATTATACGTGAAGCTTCGACCTGACGTTCTCTTTTAAGGCAACAGATGAAAATCACTAGGAGGTAAACCCAGGCAGTATGGTGGATATTTCAAAATTTCTCACTGGAAACTGGACAGCAAGTTTTATGTTCTGTGCACTGTCTCCATACACCTCAAAAAGCTCTGAATGGATATCGGCTGCTGTCTGTGTCCAAAGTAAGTGTATAATTGCACAAACTTCAATAGGATATCAGTTATCCAAGCTGATCATCATTTTGAAATAACAGCATGCATCTCCAATGACATATATGAGAAAGGCCATTTGCCACTAAGCAGTAAATCCCTTTATCGGGTATTTCAACAACTGCTGGTATTTATGACAAACTAATAAATTTAATTTCTAGCAGTTGTAACTGTTTTTCTGATTGTGGTTTGGTGAAGTAAGCTTCAAGCCTTTTTTTTTTATTTTTAAATGCTATCCTGTGAAAACAAACTTTGAAAACACTGAGATAAACCATTTATTAATAAATTTCTTACACGAATTTATAATAGTATTTATGATTTATGTGTCTTTTATTAGACTGAAATATATAGTTTTACAAATAATATAAAATTCTCGTTTGTTAGTTCATAAGATCTAAAAAAAAAAAGTATTAGGAGTTTAGGCAAAAAATATTCAAAATGAATAGTTGATTGTAAAGACAACATTCATCTTTTTGATATATTTTATTTATTAATGGTGATATTTCGCGGAATTAGTATCTTTCATTATTATAACAATGATATATCTGTATTATACATACCAGGCCGTGCTGGCGTGGTCGTGCGGTCTCGGCAGTTTCCAGCCATGGTTTCCAGTGCGCCAGTTCCTGGGTTCGAATCCCGGCAAGGGCATGGCTGTTTCAATTTCCTTTCCTGTGTGTCAGCCTCTTCTTCGCTTTCTCTTCGGTCTGACGTCATTCCGTAATGGCGTCCTGAGGGTTAGCTCTGGGAAAGCACCTCAGTATCTTCTCCCCTTGAAATTCTCGGAACAGAGATTCTGTTCCGCCCAGATCCGGCCTGGCGGCTGGCATCTGGCTCCCTAGACCCACACTTGGTGGAACAGGGCATACAGGCTATGTATGTATGTATAGACATACCAGTATCAGTATTAAGAAATGTAATGGAAGTTACTCTTTGTTGTTTTAAAAAGGGTTTGAAAAAGCGGAAAGATACTAATTCCGTGAAATATCACCAATAATAAATGAAATGTATCAAAAAGATGGAGTTTTTTAAAGACAACATTATGGATTAAATGATTTGGCATCAAATCCATATTACAACGATACAAAACTGAACGTTAGTTGATTTAATTCTTGCTTATTACTTTACTGTGGCAGTGTAACCTTCAGGTCATAAAAATAAAATAGTTTGAAAATTGTAAGTGGCCAAATTATCATTTATAGTTTGCATTTTTGTAATATTTATTTTGTTTTTCTTAGAGAGATGGCTTTTCAAGATACAATAAAATATATGAATTTGAATATACGGTTCTTGGACAGCGGTGTAACATGACAATGACTTCAGTATCAGGACATTTGTTAAACTATGCATTCGTTGGCAGCTATCGAAAATGGTAATTTTTTTTTCTTTTAACTGTTTTTGATTTTTTGACTCAATAATGTCTAATATAAAACTTTATTTAGTAATTGAATGTTCACATAAGCAATATTGTAGCCTCTAAAAAAAAAAAAGTCTGTTTTGTACTTTTTTTAATGAGAATTTTGAAATTAATCCTTTACTTTATCTGTTAGTTTCGATCATGTTAACTGCCCATTCAGTTTTCTTTCAGTTATGTTGCATTATTAATGGCAAAAAGGTTAGTTATAAAGTTGTTTGTGAGATGATTAAATTGAAAAATGAAAATGCCTTAACCCAAAATTCAGAATTGGACAGTTTTGAAGAAATTTTACAACCACTAATTAAGGAAATAATGAATTGATGAATGAATTAATTTGTGTAAATAAGTTTAATTAATTTTTTCTTTTTTTTGGAAGAAACCATATACATAAAAACATGTATTATATTAAGTTTTTATATTTTCTACATCTCAGAAGTATTCCTGTTTGCTCTTCTGATATTTTTAGCCAAATTAAAAACAGTTCAACCTAGAAGTGTCATGAATTCAAATCCTTTAAGCTTTCCTACTCAACAAAGATAATATATTTTTTTTCCTTCAATTTTTACAATTACAGTCTTACAAGATTTTCAATTGAACCTGTAGGCAGGTTCTGAGGGCATCTTTTTATGTCTCAAAACAAATCTCTAGAATGATGCTCCTAGGGCATGATGTGACAAAGAAAATTCCTTTTTTTTTTTTTTTTTTTTTTTTTTTTTACAAATGTTTTATGTAAGGAATTAAACTGGAGAAATGGCTGAAGAATTTGGTAGAATCATTTTTCTAATTTGTTCATTCACAGAAGAATTGTTTGAAAACATTTGAAACTATATTCTTTGAAATTATTGTATATAAAAGTAGAAGAATAGACGTAACTGTATATTGCACCGCCAGTTTGTCTATTAATTGTTTTAAATGTTATTTTATCATATTCTCTTAATAGAAATAAAAATAAATAAATATTCAATAGTTATTATATTTTCAATTAAAAGCAGATAAATGATATTATTCAGTTTGTTTTATAATTAATTTTTGATATTTAGTGTTGCTTAATAGAACCTACAGTATATTTTAGTTGTATATGCTAAAGAAAAACTGCTAGGAAAAGGTTCCTGAACCCTATTCCTGCAATTTAGAATAAATGTTCTTTGTTTCTCCTAATTCATTCTGCATTGTTTGTTTCTTCAACTAGGAATTCTTGTAATCCTTTATCTTTATTTGAGGCACCTGTAGTGAAAGTATGTTTAGAGGATTATAAAGACATTCAAGTAAGTATACTTTAAGTTAATGTTCATAATATCAATTAACATACTTTTATGCAATAAAATTTCCAGTTTATTTGAAATTAGATTAATTTTGACTCAGCTTAAAAATAACCTTAATACATTCCAAATAGGTTTGATATTACTTGATACTTACAGGGTGGGGTGTAGTAAGGGGTTCACTTTTAAAGATCACAACCAACAGCAAAGTGATGATTGATGTAGAATCTGTCTCCAATAGAAGTAATGGGAATCGCATTCCCACCCCCAACATCAAACATTTTTTACTGATCCACAAATCCATCTTATACAGTAGCTTACTAGCAAAAGGGCCTGGCATTGCCCAATACCTAGAGACAAAGGAATTACAAATGAATATCCCACTGTTTATGCATTATCTTTAATAATAGTGCCATTGGTTAATTATATATTCTCTCTAGTCAGAAAAATTACTGCAGTGTTATGAAATTGAACTATTTGAATAGGGTTCTTTTTGTATCCAACAAAACAAATTAATAATACTTTTAGATGGAGTGAATATATAAAATAATTTTTTAATATTTTTTTTTGTATTATAACTGTATATTTTAAGGGCGGTTTAAAATCATTCATATATTTGCCATTTACAATAAAGACCAAGTAGTGCAATACTACTAGCAGCAGTGGGGGACTTTTTCCTGCAATTACTTCTCTGTCATTCAGTCTGTGGGTTCACCCAATGTGCTACCATGACTGTGTTCAGTTTGCTCCTAGGATTAGAAGCTACGTTGTAATGCAGGATGTGAAAGACTTGCTAATGGTTTTAGTACGTTTTTATCAATAAATAAGGTCAAGTATAATGTCTAGTATCACATAGAAAGTTTTGAAAAACAATGGCATACATATTTTTTCTTTATTTGCTTTATTTAAACTTATATGTTATTTGTGCAAACTTTACTCTTTTTTTTTTTTTTTTTTTAATCTACAGAGAACCCTTGAAGCTGAAGTACGTTCATGCAGTATCCTAATAATATGGACTGATTGTGACAGAGAAGGAGAAAATATAGGTTATGAAGTAATAAGTGTTTGTACAAAAGGTAATGTCTAAAGAATAACCATGTCTAAATTGTTTAATGTCAAAAGCTTCTAAAAGACCTCCATTCTCTTCTAGTCTTTTTTATTAGGATACAGATCTATTTCCTTTTTGTAGATCTGTTTCCTGCTGTGTAATACTTCAGTAGAGGATTGTCCTGCCATTTGTTTGAGGCAGATTTTTCCATCTTGATTATTAAGACCTTCATGATTTGAACTTGCATCCCTAGGCTTTGAATTAGTAATAGCATAACATTATCATCTATCTTTATATGTCGTTGTTATCTAATGGTATAAATAATTATTATTAATTCTCATCATTTTATCTCGAGCTTCCCAATATAGACCTGCAATAATATGATTCGTTTGCTTCACATGGTCATATCTTTACACTCCAACATTAAGAACAATGTCACCATTACATAAAAAACACTACATAATGAAATCTTAAATAAATATTCAGCCGGGCAATCGTGGCCATAGTCATACTGAAATTGCGGTTTTTCACGGGAGATTAAGCAGATATTGTTGTTTTGCAATATTTTCATATATTTTACCCTTTTGCCTATCCACTTCATCTTTAATGACATAATTATGTCCAGTGGTTCTAATATGTTTAATATAAGAATATAACTGAATGGAATTGTTAGTAGATGTCATTTACTCCTTTACCTCCCTTCTTAGATAGAAAGTCAGCAGGTTGATTTCCAGTTATGAGCAGGAATCCATTGCAATACAATATGTTTAAATCTAGATTTCAAAAGTTCTTATTTCCTGTACTTCAGTGTTGTATTATTACAATTATTACTAACAGATTGTATAGCATGTTTTGAATCACAAAATTGACAACATGCTTAGTTACGAAAGCATTAAAATATTTAATCGAATTTCAACAGCTACAAGCTCAGCATAGAAATTATTACAGTAGGAATCTAAAGTATAATACTGTGGAAAAAAGATATGGATCCCTCTTGCGCCAGTTTCTCTCTTATTATTTATACATGAGCCATCATGACTTTGATTGGAAACTGAAAAATGTGCCTTCTCTTAAATTATCTCATTAGAAACTAAATTTGTATATATTTACATATTTTCTATAAATTTCAGTTTTTTCATTACTATTAGGTTGAATATTGTATTCAGTAGGATTGGGAATCTATTTTAAAGAAGTGTCATTGTAACGAAGACACTGCTTAGATTGCATGTGTTTTTCTAATAGAAATTCTAGTAATTAATTACTGCCTTAAAAAGTTTGATATTTGTTTTTGCTTTTCAGTTAAACCTAATTTAAGAATATATCGAGCAAAGTTTTCTGAAATCACACAACAATCCATTTACCAAGCCTGTCAGACTTTAGGAGCTCCAGATAAACGAATCAGCGATGCTGTCGATGTACGGCAAGAATTAGATCTCAGGATAGGTAAGAGAGTAATTAATTCACTGAACAATTTATCATAGCTGTGTTTCAGTAATGCTTAAATTAGAATATCTTTTTTAAATGAAGTGAATAAAACTAAAATTCTACTTCATTTTAAATTGAATATTTCAAAAATGATTTTGAAATTCATAATGATTTTTTTTTTATTATTCATATGAATATAATTTTTAGATTGAAAGAAAGCTTAAGAATATCTATAACATTTTTAATGTATATCTTTATATTATAATGTTTTTATAATGTATATCTTATATTTAATTAACACAATCTTAAAATAATAAAAATATCAGCAGTATGATGCTTGAAATCATAAAGATTTTGTTTTTGTTAGAGAAAAATTTCTTTTTAAAATCCTTTGTAAAAGCCAGGAACTGTTTTTTTTTTTTTTTTTTTTTTTTTTTTTTTTTTTTTTTTT
>JAFIDM010004315.1:69177430-69218162 GCA_023159025.1 Thereuonema tuberculata
TTTTTTTTTTTTTTTTTTTTTTTTTTTTTTTTGCCTTAGTATGGTATTTAATGATAACAATGAATAAAATGTGGCCTTATTTAAAGTATTGCAAATCCTATGAAAAAACAAACAAAAAACACTGAAAATCTAGACAGCCCAATACAATATTAGAAACAAAATGGCTCAAAATAACAACATTTGATCCTGTCTCCTTGAATTGACTAAAAGAAAAGCAAGGAGGAGTGTGTTGCCCCTTTAATACACACCCGGCTTTGTTCATATCTGGCATATAGTGCCATCTAATGCTAATTATTAGCTTGTTTAGACAGTTAAAAGAAAGAGAGGTGAATAGAACATTACTCTGAGAGCATTACTTTTATTAATTAAAATTGAATCCTTTTTTATTTTAGGTGCCGCATTTACACGATTTCAAACATTACGCCTGCAGAAGGTGTTCCCTCAAGTATTAGCAGATTCTCTCATAAGTTATGGAAGTTGTCAGTTTCCAACATTAGGGTTTGTAGTAGAAAGATATAAGCAGGTTCAAGCATTTATTTCAGAGCCATTTTGGAAAATTAAAGGTAGTTGAATAATTTTACTTATAAAATTATTGAATTCTGTTCATTTGTTTCTAATAGCAGTTATTTTCAGTAGACTCTTGCTAATCCGGCCTTGATATATAAGAGGCGGGGTCAGTTCTAGGCCATTTGTTGTTACCCAGGCAGTGCTGTGATGGCATGCCGGCCACATGGAGTAGACCAGGCTTTAACAGATGAAGAAATTATCAAAAGAAAGAAAAAGATGAAAGTGATGATGAAGAGGACGCCGCAGAGGCAGAGCACAAAGATTTCTCACACTGCTGGTGCCAAAACTGCCAACATTTTCCTACAGTCAGAATGCAACAACCAGACACTTGCAGTATCGACGTTTTCTGCAATGCTAGTAAAACAATTGCATGACAAAGCATGCTATCAGTGAGGATCTTCATTAAAGCAGATACAAATCTGTGATATGTTTCGAACTGACCTACCTTAGTAGAAAATGCTAAATTTCATCTATTGTACATATATTGTTCTTTACTGTATTGATATGAAAAGATCATTTCATTGTTGTAAATGAGACAGTATAGTATGTACTGATCGTGTTTTCTTAATGTTGTATTCTTGTCTCTTTGTTTATGCTTTTTTCTTAAATATTTACTACATACACTAAACTTGTAACATTAAATTTAATGAAGAATTAAACTAAATTTTTATGCGCTGTCAGAAATCTGGCATCCCTCTGTGCAAGGAATGCCCGTATTAGTAAAGTTTAGTGTTTTTACGAAAACCGAAGGTCAGTAACTACAGGAAACCATTTTTTTCAATATTTCAACGGGAACCAGAGAATCAAAAAGTATAGGACTAATAATATACAAATATTTATTATAAACAAGTGTCATTTGTTTGTTTATATTCCTTACTTTTTGCTATTCATGGTAATGAAAAAAAAAATTAAAAACTTTCATTAAATTTTCTTCTGAGAAACACATTTCAAAATTTTTTTACTTATTAATATTTTTTTTTTTTTTTTAAGGATTTGTATAGATCTGTTTCTATCAATAAAAGTTTCTGTATGTTATTTTATAATTATTGATTCTAGACTGTAGGTCAAAGTTTCCTAAGGTTTTATTTTACTGAAATTTGATTGAATCTGTCTTATCCTGTTTTTTATTTATTTTTTCACCCCTTGATTATTTCATACAAAATGCTTACTTAGATAGCATCATTTGTCTGTTTGTTCTACACTTTCCATTTTGCATTTACTGTTAATTCTGTGAATATGATAAAGGTACCCCTTATTATTTTCAGTTTGATATTTTTTCAATTTATATTATTTTCTCATTTTACATGTTTTTGCAATATGATTTCAATAAAAGAAAGAAATTGATCTTAATCATTATGTGCAAACATCTACGAATAGGTTGATATTATATAGTTCTTGGTTTGTAGAATTCTCCATATCCTTTTATCTAAGATTGGTCCATAGATTTTTCGAAGAATTTTTCTATCTCGTAAGTTAAGGGTTTACTCTTTGTTACAGTAAGTACACATATCTCCGACCCATATGTCAGGTCAGATTAGCATTTTGTAAATTAGTATTTCTGTCTTGATGGGAGTTGAGTGATGATCTTAATAGTTTCTGAAAGGCATAGTAAGCACAGTTGCCTGCTGCAATTCTTGCTGTAATTTCAATCTGATTTTCAATTGTTTTCTGTAATTTTAGAACCAAGATACTTGAAAGTATTTACTCTTTCAAAAACAAATTGTTTCATCTGTAAATACTCAGCCTCCATATACAGGGTGTTTCAAAAATACACGGCATAATTTCAGGTATGTATTTCCCACATGTAGACAATCAAAATAGTTCATTACAACATATGTCCGGAAATGCTTCATTTCCGAGTTATGGCCTTCACAACATTGAAAATCACCGGAACGTTTTTCGTTCCGCCGGTCGTTGCCATTACAGAAGATGTTCAAAATGACCACCTCCTGCTTGAATACAGACCTCACATCGATGTCTCATTGAACGTTTTTCTTTCCGCAGGTCGTTGCCGTCAAAGGACACATTAAGAGGGCACTCTGACAGATCATTCCGAGGCGAAGGTTAAATTCAGTGGTGTGTTTGGCGTTCGACTGTGTGTCATGTACACAAATCAGGAGCTGGCAGAGATGCACTTCATGTACGGTAAGGCAGACGGCAATGCTGCGCTGGCTCGTCGTTTGTACCAGGAGAGGTACCCACAGCGACAATGTCCAGATCGGAAGACATTTGTAAGTCTCCATCACCGTCTGTGCGAGTATGGAAAATTTCACTCTCCTGGATTGGGAAGGGGACGACCAAGGTCTACAACTCCAGAAGAACAGGAGGAGATTCTGGAGACTGTGAACAGAACTCCTTCTGTCAGCACACGAAGGTTAGCGTTGCAAGTGAATGTTCCCCATACGACTGTCTGGAGACTGCTGAAAGAGCATCAATTGTATCCTTATCATTTGCAACGTGTACAGGCGCTGTCACCAGCAGATTACCCTGCACGAGTTAGGTTCTGTCAGTGGTTCTTGCAGCAGTGTGCTGCAAATCCGAACTTTCCTGCCTTAGTATTATTTACAGATGAAGCACAGTTCACACGAGATGGCATAACAAATTTCCACAATCAGCATGTATGGGCGTATGAAAACCCAAATGCAACTGTTGTATCTCATCACCAGGTGCGGTTCTCCCTCAACATGTGGGCCGGTATCATTGGTGATCGATTAGTTGGACCCCATGTACTTGTAAACAGACTTACGGGGCAGGCGTACACAAACTTCCTGGAAAACACCATACCTCATGTTTATGACGACACTCCACTGATCGATCGTCAGCACGCTCACTTCTTGCATGACGGCGCTCCTGCACACTTCAGTCATACGGCTCGCCGGTACTTGGATCGAACGTTTCCTGATCGATGGATAGGTAGAGGTGGCCCAATTGCTTGGCCTCCACGCTCACCTGATCTGAACCCTCTCGATTTCTACTTGTGGGGCCATTTAAAATCATTGGTTTATTCGTCTCCGGTGCCTGATTTGGAATCCCTTCGGAATCGAATTGTGGCACGTTCTGAGGACATACGCAACATTCCTGGAGTGTGGGATCGTGTTCGCAGGTCATTGAGACATCGATGTGAGGTCTGTATTCAAGCAGGAGGTGGTCATTTTGAACATCTTCTGTAATGGCAACGACCGGCGGAACGAAAAACGTTCCGGTGATTTTCAATGTTGTGAAGGCCATAACTCGGAAATGAAGCATTTCCGGACATATGTTGTAATGAACTATTTTGATTGTCTACATGTGGGAAATACATACCTGAAATTATGCCGTGTATTTTTGAAACACCCTATATATATATTCTTTTCCCATGTATTTGTCATATTTTTCATTTTCTTCTCATTAATGCTTAGCCCAGCTATCTTGACTGTATCTTCCTGCTGCTAAAACCTTCTTCTAAACTTGTTTAACTATGGGCTACTAAATGAGTATCATCTTCATATTCCTATAATGTTCGATTGTATGCAGTTCCTTCTGGATTTATCTTAATTTTTTTGATGACATTTTCTAAACACAGGTTAAATAATTCGGAAGATATAGTATCACCTTGCTGCAAGCATTTATTAATATCAAAACAGTCTGATAATTTATTCTGGATTCATATATATATATATTCCATAATTCGGTTAAATAATTCGGAAGATATAGTATCACCTTGCTGCAAGCATTTATTAATATCAAAACAGTCTGATAATTTATTCTGGATTTTGACTCTAGCATTGGTATTCTTAAGGGTCATCTTCACAAACTGCATTAATTTTCCTGGTATTCCTAGTTCTGCCATTGTATTGAACAGTTCAGCTCTAATGGCATTATCATATGCCTTTTTAGCATCAAGGAAAAGTTGGTGGGTAGAATATGATATTCACATCATTTTTTCTAAAGTACTCTTGTTTTAAATGCATTACTACTATTAATTTTTGTCACATTCTAGAAAACTGCAGCAAACGTAATTCCTTTAAGGTTATAACTGTGACGGTGTAGTATAGTATATTTCATGATGACTCTTTAATCCAGGACTGGGGTGACATTGGGAGCCTGGCTATGCCCTGGGGGAAGAAACCCGTACCTGTTCTACACAGGGCTTTATACAGTGATATTTAACAAAAAAATAAATAAATTAGTTTTTCCTTTCTTTTTTATAAAAACTTAATTGTTTTTTTGATACGAGAAGTACTGAGTTTAGTTTTATTAAATTTTTATCTTTTTATGTCATTGTCGTTGGTTATCTTCCTTATTTTGAAGCTGATAATTTTATTTTAATTTTCTAATACTTTAGTTTGCCATAAAATTGATGAGAATGAAGTGGAGTTCAGTTGGAAAAGAGTTCGTCTCTTTGATCACACAGCATGTTTAGTTCTCCATCAAATATGCATTGAGGTAAATAAATTTCCTTACAGTTATTTGTTAAATTCATCACAAGTCAATTGTAGGAATTTGAATGAATTGCTTATGTGTAGAAGGAGTCTGCAAACGAAACAATGAAACAGTTGAATAATTGCAGAAAAGAGCTCTCTAATCAGTTAGGGTTGCACAGAATAAAGGAAATGAAAATATAATAGAATATCATCATCATTTCCGCCAAATTGGATATAATGTTGTATTTTGCATGTCAACGTTAATCAACCTTACTCAAAATTCTAAGACATCAAAATACATTTATATTGTGATACATTTATCCAATACGTATTCAGAAAGATTGAATGTATGCTACTAGAATATACTGAAAATATATGATATCCTAGAAAAGCTATGATCATAAAACAGCTTTGTAGTATTATGGAGATTATATAATTGATAACATTGAATGTTTCGTAGGCCTGATTAAAAAAATAAAAATAGAAAATTTTGTTGTATCTGGATATGTCACAAACCTACCTGGATAGCATAAGTTTGCTTTGCATAAAAGAAGTGAAATCAGTGAGAATCAAAACCAAAACCTAATGAAATGTTTTTTTTTTGATGTGCTATTTTTTCATGTGCAATGTTAGAATTACTTTATAATAATTAATAAAAAATATATAAATAGTACTCAATTATTATCTTTGTTCTTGACCATTCCACAATATCTGTTGTTTCTTGAGTTGGGGTTTTTTTTCCCCCAACTTATTCCATGAAAAATATAAAACTTTTTTTAAGTAATTGATTGATAGAGTGAGAAAGCATTTGGCTCTGCAGATAATAAATATATTGAAAATTTTTGATATTAAGCTCTTCACCAACTCTCCTTATTTCTGTAAGGAAGGAATCTGTATGCATTTCGTTGCATGGTGTATCTACAATACGAGCAGACAACTGAATGGCAGTGGCTGTATGAGTAAGACATTTAATATCCACTTCTGTTAATGTTTGATCAGGTGGACCACCAACTATTAGAAATTCAACTGTTACGGCGGGCTTGGTGGCATTTTGTTTAGACTTGCGAGAAAAGAGAGGAAATGCTCTTGCAATAGCACAGGCTGAAGCAAAGACATCAGGATATTCACAGACAATCACAATATATTCATCAACACTACTAACAAATCCTTTGACCAATTTTGATATTGCATGGGCTCGAGATGGAGTATTATGACGACTGCATTTAGTGGGAAGTGCTGCCAAAATGGCTAAATTCAGGTACAACGGACATGTATCTGTAGGTGATGGATGAAGTGAGGCAACAGCAGCTGTAAAAACTTCTTCAGAAACACATGGTTCAAGTTTAGCTTTTAAATCATTGTAAGAAATTTTGTGAAGATTTTTCAATTGGCCAATAATAATGACAGGATGAGTTCTTGGATCTTGAAAATTTTTGAGTTTGAGTGGGCAATAATACTGAATAGGTAGCCAGATGTTAATGCTGTAGATTAGTGACATTACATATTACATTACGTTACATAGTTATGTTAACATTGCACAGTTAAAAATATTTGTGTATTGAAGTGTCTTCGAAAGAAAGAAAAAAAGGCCCATCATTTCATCAATGTGAAGATTAGAATTTAAAGTTATAAGTTTCGCTGGAAATCTGGACTTGTTAAGTTTTAACCACGAGAGAGAAATAGAGAGATCTTTATTGCTGTTCTTCCTGTAAAGTTCAAGTGTTGAAATACGCATTACAATAACGCTTCAACTGCTTCCATGAAACATTTTTTTCACATAATAAAAACTGCCCAATTCCTTGTTCATGCACAGGATGCTTCTTTTCATTTTGATCGTTAAACTGAAATAACTTTGAGATCACTCACTTTGTTGGGCACATATTTTACAATGGGATGTGGAGAAATCAATCCATTTTTGTAATTTGAAGAAAAATTATATAACACTGCACATCCGTATGTATAAAAGAAAACATTGGTTTTTTTTGCCTGCTACTCCTCCGAAACCATAAGACACAGAAATACAAATAAGATGTCAAATGTTAGGTCTACTGTTGAGGATACATATATTTCATTTTTCATCGACGTGGGTCAACTGTAAGTCACCTGAGATAAGGTCAAAGGCTAAACCGTTGATTTTTGGTCGATTTCCCTGCCCCACACACATGACGGACCCATTACCTTGTATTCCGAGATCTTTTTCTTAGTCAGCAGGGGACCGAGTGAGTGGCAGGGAAGCCATCAAAAATTGTGCGGGTTGCTATATATTGTGACAATACTCATATGTCGATTTATTATAACTATTAGAATATTAGAATATTAATATTATTATCATTGTAAAGACAAAAGAAATGTCAATTGAGAAAAATAATTTTAAAGTAATTATTTTGTAAAAGCTAATGGCGAAAGACTTCGTTAGGGACAGTTTTAATTATTGTCAGTGATTTTTATTTTAGTTTAGGCTTTAATTTATTTTAATTTAGGATTTTAGGAGATAAATCTTTTAAATGTAACTTATTAGGATTTAATGCAATTTAATGTTAGAAATTTAGGTGTTTTAAGTAGTTGTGTAATTTAAGATTAGTTGAATTTAAGGATTTTAATAAGGAATTAATTTTCTTTTTGCTTTAATTAAGTTGAGTTTATTTGAGTTTGGAAATTTCCTATTCTTAGGAATTTCCTTGTGGCCATCATTCCATATTTGGAATTGTTGTAAGCATTGTAATTCTATTGGTTAATTAGCATTATCACTCCATGTGAGGTAATAATGAGGTAATCTCCCTTATTTGGGCAGATATGCAATCCTGCTATCCGTATGGTCTGTGCGACGCGTGACGTCACACAGCGGCGCTCTTAAAGTTTATAAAACGGGGTGTTCGAGTTAGATCTCTCTCTCTCGCCGCAGTTTTGCTCTTAACCTTTGCTACAATGCACCCGGCCTCGTCGATCGCCGCTGACAATGTATTGGCAGCCGCGTCTCAAATTCTCGATGCGTTTGTTAGAAATAGGGTGTGTTAAATCAAGTTATCGTTAGTTAGAATAGGCAACCCGTGGATAGCCTACAATTTCTACAATTTATTTGAGCGAAACATTACTGAAATTAATTTGCAAAATAAAGCTTGCAAATTTTGTGTTCAATGCACGTGTACACCCGTGCAGGATTCCCCAAGTTACTTAGTGCTTCGTAAGTGAAAGTTTGTGCTTCGTAATTTAGTTATTTTGTGCTTCGTAAGTGAAAATTTGTGCTTCGTAATTTAGTTATTTAGTGCTTCGTAAGTGAAATTTCAGTGCGTCGTAATTTAACTTTATGCTTCAAGAAGTTATAAGCCATAGCTTCGCCGAAAGTATTATTCTTGCAGTATTGTGTCATATTATTATTTCGCAGTATCGAATAAAAATGGTTAAGTTTAATTAATGTGGTGAATGCGTTGTGCTTCTTTGTGCGTGAACGTGAAGTGTGGCTCCCCCACGCTCCGAATGGATTGGATTAGTCAGGGCATACCATGTAACGACTTTGGAGGGGGTAGATAGAAAATTCACCGAACGGACTTTTCGGTTGGCGCCCAACAAAATACCCGAACAACCCCTGAAGGACTAAAATTATCGCGTGGTACCGTTACAATATATATATATATATAAAAGAAAACGTGGCAGATTTACTTGACAAGTTTGCTAGTTAACTTTAAACCTAAATTGTCTGACAATAGCCAATATTAATAACAGTTATAATATTATGAATGTTCAGCTAAATACTTACTTTTAACCATGGAATCATCTTTTAGTGTTTTGATATTTTGTAAAGGGATAAGCAAATAACGTTAGTATCTGAATATTTTTTGGAATAATGTATATAATATAAAGATATAGTAACTATATTTCAGCTTTTCTATTTTTTGCATCTTCTTCTTCTTATTATTATTATATACATTCTTCAATTTGTTTAATAATTCAACCTTAATTCTACAGATGCCATTTTTTTAAAAATCTCTTTTTAACTTGTAGAATCCCATTGCCACTGTCATAGACACTCAGAAGAAGCCTAAGTCCAAGTGGCGTCCATTGCCTCTGGATACAGTGGTAGGTACCAGTTACTGTCTTAAACTACACTTTAATTTACCTCAGTTAGATTAAAAATCTCCCTTAAGTAAAGGATCTCTGTAAAGGAACTGCTTTGCTGGAAATTTTTTTAACTCTACTTAATCCTGTTTGACTGTTTAGCAAATATTACATGTTTCTTGACTGATTTCAAATACTGAATTGGAATGGGTATTCCTTTAGCATTCTAAGTTGGTTATATTGAGGAAATAATTGGATTTGTTTAACATTTCTCCAATCATGTTGCATGATGGAACTTTTCCCGAAAAAATGCATTTTATCATTCATTAGCTACCTCTCCCATTATTTCAAGAAAAGTATTAGGTTATCAAACAGTAAAGCAATTTTCTAGTTTATTATTACTCAGCTTTTATAATTGTTTTGCAGTTTTCTGAATTTAAAAATTCTTCTTCTTTTGTATTCACTCATTATTTATAATTAGAATGCAAAAAGTAAAAACATTTTGAGTACTTTTCTTTCTAAAAACTACCTATCTTCCTTGTTTCTTGTAATTTAGTTTTTGTTCTAACCATTTTATTACTTTGCATTTTGTTGTTGTGTACAATTGTTTTTCCTTCTCATGTTGCTGGTTCACTGTTTGCCTGTCACAATCACTACACTTAGTAGTGTACATATGAAAAGCCTGAAAAAAGACCATTTCAAAATATCATCCAAGCAAATTCTCAGCAAAACTTGATCCATTCTGCTGACAAACTTTCCTCATTTAGACTGTACTAGTAATTATTTTCATTCTATACATTTACTGTTTAGGAAATGGAAAAGTTTGTTTCACGCAAGCTTAATATGAATGCAAAAGAGGCCATGCAAATAGCAGAAAAGCTGTACACTCAGGGATACATCAGTTATCCTCGAACAGAGACAAATATATTTCCTAAGGAAATTAACTTAGCTGCGTTAATAGAAATGCAGACACCTGATCCGAATTGGGGAGGTATGTATTTTAATTTAATATAATATTTGTATCATTTTGCGGGTTATAGTAATTTATTCTCTCAGTGAAACATAAATGAAAGTAACATAACTGGTTTTGGGTTTTTCTTTTTTTTCCAATACATTTTTTTGTAATGAAATAATATATGAATGGCGTTTTAACGTGTGTTCATTAAAATTAAAATCACGAAAATGTTGCACACAAGTTGATCAAATGTTACACTTTAAAACAAGGAATGCTACTAGTTTCATCTGCAGTTGCACACATCATAAGGCACTAAAACATTAAACACTGGTTTTTACATGGATGGGTCATGTGCTGCCGACAATGAGGGAAGTTTCCATTCGATAGAAGGTGAATAGGATAGTGAGAAGGGATGGGCAAAATGCTGGAAGAGAACAAAAAAAAAATGTTTATTCCTTGTCCTGCATTCCACTAAGTACAAAAGGAATTTAATAAAAGCATTAAAGAAAGCATCAAAACCATGAATTATAAATAAAAAATTTCTACTTTATCTTTTATTGAATTATCTAGGCACGTTAAATTTCTTTTATTTATTTATTTTTTTTTTTTTTTTGAGTTTTGTTGTTGTTAAACTAGATGCAATGTCTAGTCTAATAAGAATATCAGGTGTTGCACCGGATCTGAAGATTTCTTTTTGTTTATGATTACTTTGTATTCATTAAAATATGATGAAAGGGCAAGAGTATTGGTTTTATGTTTTGCCTGAAAAGTTGCATATTCCGATCGCATAATTGTTTCAGTTTGGATTATCTTAATTAGTTAAAACAGTGGTTCTTCATCATTATAGCATTACCATTTTATTGATATCACAAATTTTTATGAATGTACATTTGTTTAAATTTGTCTCAGATTTTCCTTTGAAACTTATGAATTTGTTGAAGTTTATCATGGAGCTTGATAAGGATTATATATAAGTCCTGTCAACCTAAATATTTGCTAGAAAGAATGAGTGAACGCCTACTGTTTTTTTTTTTTTTTTATTTTGAAGGCCAGTGCTGCTGAATTTTAGTAGCGAGATAGAGATAGCCTTGGTTATTAGCTGGGTCTTAAATTCCTTTACGTAGATCTACATTAATAATTCTCAAAAAGGAGTCCATAGAGAAATATTCATAAACAAAGCAATGTATAACAAGGTAGTTTAAGCACAGCTGCGTAAAACAAAATTCAAAAAAATATTTTAAAGAACCACATTTTGAAAACATTTGAGTCTCTGCTACGAGGCAGTGCTTCTCATTGAAATGAGCAAAATGTGTATCGGAATTCTCCCATCACCAACTGTGGGCACAGTAATATTCCGAGGGATGTTACAAACTGAAAATAACAAACAACAAATTCAAACTTGTTTCATCGAATGAAACTTGTACTCCGACATATCCTATTAAAATGAAAATACTCAAACTTCCATACTTTCATATTTGATTCCAATATTTTGTCTTTATTGATCATAAAGACTTTTCCAAGGTTTAAGTATAAAACTAAAATATAAAGAGAATATTATTCTCATATATTATTCTGTCAGAGGGTCTATATTGTTAGTACAGGCAGAACTGTAAAAGAAAGAGTTCAAGAACATGTGAGGGCGTTTCAACACAAAAACAAAAATATACCAGAGTGGGCGGACCATTGTTTTATACATTGTCACAATCCAGACCCGATTATCAACATCATTTATGTTATTCAAGATGAAAATAAAAGGTTGATATTGGAATCATGCTTAATTAATTGCTGTATTTGCTTTAACAAAGATAAGTCACTAAAAGTTAGTGAAGTGTTTTTAAGCCTTTATAGAAAAATTTTAATGAAAATTAGAAGAGCAAAATAAATTCTCCAATTTAATTAAATCATCTCTCCATTTTTTTATTGTATTTTTTATTTGTTACTAAACTTTTGTTTTTTTGCTTGTTATAAGATTTATTGTTAATGTTTTCTCGTTTAGACGACATGTGTTAATTATTACTTTTTTCTTTGTTATTATGAGAATAATATTCTCTTTATATTTTAGTTTTATACTTAAACCTTGAAAAAGTCTTTATGATCAATAAAGACGAAATATTGGAATCAAGTATGCAAGTATGGAAGTTTGAGTATTTTCATTTTAATAGGATATGTCGGAGTACAAGTGAAAATAACAAACATTTTAAAATATATTAAAAAAGGATTCATTTTTATTCTAACACAAATTAAATCATTGCCTTAAAATAAGTTCCATCCCAGGTTAATTATACTGACGTTTTTATAATGTTGTAAAGACATCTAGTTGATATATACTCCTTTAATTCTCCTAAAATACACAAAAATATTTCTTTAACAGGAAACTTCTTCAGGTATTTTTTTTGCATTTTAAATTATTGAGAAACAAATAAATAATTGAATAGATCAAAAATAACAATGAATTGTATTACTAAGTTGTATGTTTTGTTCTTTTTCATAGAATTTTCTATGAGAATTCTACAACGTGGTCCAAATCCAAGAAAGGGCAGCAAAACTGATAATGCCCATCCCCCAATTCATCCAACGAAATACATTGATACCCTACAGGTAATACTTTGCATTGTCTGACCTTCAGTCATAATTATCTGTTTTACCAGATTAACCCTGGAGTTTAAAGATTACCGTTTACTTATTTAGAATTGACTTTAAAGATAACATTTGACAATTAAGTTTGTTTTCTAGTCCTTCCTGTATTTAAAAAAAAAAAAAAAAAATCTTTTAACGATTTTTTTTTCTTTGGAAATTATGTATGTGTGCATTGTCTTATGTAGTTAGTTGCTTTGTTAGGAGTTAAAAAAAAAATCATGAAATTGCATTGGACCATTATTAGCAAAAGCCTAATGCAATGGTTGTATGTTGTTGGCTATTCAGTAGTTAGATTTATCAATATCCAAGGATTAAAAGGGAGAGTTGATTGAAAACAGACATTCAGAAATAAAACAAATAATAATAATAATAAATATGTTGGTTTGTAATTAAGTTAGTTTCAGCCTTTGGTTAGTTAAGGGGTTTAAAAACATTAACAAATAAAAGAGGAAGAGAGAAAATAAGCTTTGGTCAAATGTGAAATAAGAATTTGTTGTGTTTTTGTTAATAAATTGTTGGGATATTTTTGATATGCAAATTCTTCAAGAGAGTTTAGAAGATTTTAAATTATTAAAAAAAAAAAAGTTAGATATTTCAGTGTTAGATGTTTATTTTTACTATTATTGGCTTTGGCTTATGTCCTTTTTAAAATATTTGGTGTTTCCTGATTAATAAAGAGAGAGAGAGAGAGAGAAAGAGAAACCCACACTGAATAAAAACAGAGTTACTGTAATAGCATTGACTATCCACAAAATTCCCTTTAGCTGAGATCTCTTATCAATAAAGCCAATGTTTTTTTTTTTTTTTTTTTTCATTCCACACTCTGTGATAATTGATATTTTCTGTTATTGCATCCAGCTGATGGAAAAATTCAAAATTCCAGTGTTCATTTGCTTCAATTGTGAATAATTTTCTTACAGTTTAAGCAAATTTGCATCGTAAAAATGGCAAGTTGTAGTGAAGAGTAAAAAAATGTAGAAGAATGGTTTGTCCTTTAACTTATTTTTTAAAAAACTTTTTTGTTTGATGCAGGAAATCTCTAAAGAAAAGAGTTGAAGTCCATTTTTGATAGCTACGGATCCATTCAACAGTAAATTATGATATATAATCCTGACATCATAGGTTTCCTCATTTGCATTAACCGAAATTCTAATCAACTCGTGACACCATTTTATTTCCCTGTTTACTTATTTTTACTCAATTATTACTCAACTTGCCATTAATTAAGCTATTTTTTTAGTAGCACTTTTCAGTTCAAAATAATATTGTGCTTTAAATAGTTAATATTTGTATGGTCAAAGCAAATGCAGTTTATTTTTTGTTTTGAAATTGGATGCTCTGATTTTTAGACTAACCCAAAGAACAATTTATTATTAGTCTTCCATCTTTTATTAAATGATTTTTTTAAGGTACTTCAACTACTTGAAAAGATAGTTGAAAGCTTTGTTAACAAATAGTTTTGTCTTTTAGTATCTCTCTCTCTCTCTTTCTTTTTTTTAATTTCTAAAATTGCTTTATAATAACTTACACCATTAATTCCTATAATTATTAAAATAGGGAAAGGAAAGACAACTGTATGAATTTATAGTTCGCCATTTTCTTGCTTGTTGCTCAGAAGATGCTCAAGGTGAAGAAACAATTGTTGAGATTGATATTGCTGGTGAGAGGGTGAGGACTCAGTGGTTATTTTAATTTATTATTAAGTTTGTTGTTTACACTTGAATCATTCTGTAAATATTGCAAGGTTGAGTCTAATGAAAATATTTTAATTAGTCAAATTGAGCAATCCATTCATGTTAGACTTAAATGACAGTTTTTGTATTTAATGATTACAATGTATGAGTTCTTTGATTAAGTGTTATAGCACTTGTCTGTGAACAGGAAACATTAAATTTGATCACAACATTAAATCATAGATGTTGTGATCAACATCTTTTCCCCTATACCATTTCAGATGAACTCGGGATTTATACATTCATCTGTCAGGGTTAAAGTTGATGAGCATCGTAATAACTTCCAACTATATTTCATCACAAAGCCTGTACTTCACATGTTTCCCTTGTAGATCATTAGCCTTTAAATAATAGGGTGATTGCCCTGTAAACCATAGAATCATGTAAGCATGTTTTTACATGTTTGGATTGCAGAACCAAAGGACAAACCAGACAGTTTCAGCATAATGATATCCATTTCGTAACACCTGAGAGTAATTATTCAGATAAAATTCACAGACATATGAAACAGATGTGAATCGATCACTGTTGCTAGGATATGTAAAGAAGTGATGTTGAATGTAAATATCTGATCTTTGCTACAATTAAGTCCATAAAACTCAAAAGTAGATGAAAAACAGGGAGCTGAATTTCCAAGCTGTAAATCTAATTATAAAAGTAATTAACATTTCCAAAAGTAATCGTTTCTAACTGAATTAAATAGTGAAGAGATTGTCTAATAAGTAAATTACATAACATTTGGTGAAGTACACCGTTAAATGATGAAAGCATTGTTTTGTATGAACTCAAATAAATTGCTAGATTAGGTTAAAAACAAATATCATTTTAATTAGACTCATCTCATGCAAAATTTAAATTACAATTTCAATAAAAAAGTATTTTTAAAAATATAAAAAAAATTGAGTGCGCTCATTTTGAAATGAAATAAAATTGAATCCTGTAGTATTTAAGAAATACATTTTATAAATTAATTAGTGAATATTGATATTTTGGAATTTATAAAATTCCATACTGAAAAGGTTAAATATTTTTGTAATCCTTTAGCCTGCAGTTTTGACCACGCATGCTATTAAAACATTGTCTCATTTTAGTGTCCAAAAATAATAGAAAAGTCTTGTAATACCATATTGTTTGAATTAATATTTAGATATAATAATTATTTAATTATAAATTGATATAATTAATTTAAATATATTACAGTCGAATCTCTACAGTTATTACCATTTCACATTACTTTAGAGTAACTTAAATCAATTTAATTAATTAATTTACTTTGATCTGTTTTTAAAAGTCACTTAAAATTGCTATATATCGTCAAGTGCTTTCCTAAATGTAGAATTTTTATTTCTAGTTTGTTGCCAATGGCCTCATGATAATTGCCAGAAACTATTTAGAAGTGTATCCATATGAGAAATGGAATGCCAAAGTAAGTAATTTTTTTACTAATATTACCATATTGATTTTTGCAGTATTATTGCTGTATACAAATTGTCTAAGAATGTAGTAAATGTAAAATACAGTGAAAACTCGATTAACCATCACCATCGGGACCTGGAATGTGACGGTTAACCGAATAGACGGATAACAGAAATTTCGCAATAAACATGTACAGTAACGAAATTTCAATGCTAGTTTGGGACGAAAGGCAAACAATAAATTAATACAAAGAAACATCTATCGATAACGAATAGATATCGTCAAACAAGTAATAATAGTAACAATAGAAACATAAAACAGTACTAGATAATAAGTTTTATATGTTAAAGCTGTAATCAGTCATGTTCTTCTGTTTCTTCGAGGCTCGAGCTATTTTCGCGGCAATCAGGGTGTCTACCAACTGGGAAATTTGGGTTGACAAGAAATGTACGGGAAATGTCCTTAAAAATCAGACTATGTCCTTAAATTTTCAGCATGATTTTTTTCTTTTTTTGGTTGAGCAGATCGGTTTAGATTTTTTTTTTGGTTGAACAGATAGGTTTATACCCTTGATAACATTTTTTGTCCTTAAATTTTCAGCATTTTTTTTTTTTGGTTGAACAGACCGGTTTTGGTTAGAGATTTTATTTTGTTTGAAATTTTTGTGAAAATGTCCTTAAAAGTACGGGAATTGTCCTTAAATTTTTTGTTTGAGATTCAGTAGACACCCTTGCAATGTCCCGTATTTTATGGTGAAGTAGGTTTTGCGAACGATGATGGATAACAGAAAGTGACGGTTAATCTAGTTTTCACTGTATTTCATATATAATAAACAGAAAATTCCACTTTTTGTAATACACTGCTGCTGTTGGAAGATGATTTTTACTGCCTTAGATTTCTAGAGCATTCTCTAATGTTATTGATAAGATTTTCAGTATATTTCATGATATATATCTGTTGACTGAACATGCAAAATCTTACTATTTCACTTGAACATTTTTTGTCTTTGTTGTTTGTTTGTTTGTATGAAGCACATAAAGATGACTGGATGGATTTTCATAAAACTTGGTACCTTGGGGATTTATGGTCCAATTTAGAACATAAGCAATTTATTTTAGCCTCTGCCCCTCCAGTCCCTCAAAAACTGAACCCCGAAATCCCTTGCAAACACATCTGGACTGATTTCTTTATAATTTGATACAATGCTAGTTTACGGTCCAACTTAGAATATTAGCATGATTTTGATCTCCACCCTAACCCCCACCCCCACATTACTCAAAATTGACCCCCTTCCCCACCAGTGCTGCGTGCTCAGTTTCCACTACTTGATGAATAACTGAACATATATTTGATATTTATGCGTAGTATTCCGTAATTAATAATGTAAGATCAAGAGTGTGCTGAGAATATTGAAATTCACTCTTGTAATATGAAGAATTGTGGAAAAAAAAAGTAGTGTAATCTCACTTAAACTGTTACTGTAACAACCACTGTTACATCAAAATCTCTAGAGCAGTGGTCGGCAACCTTTTGTTGTAAGAGGGCCAAATATGTTATGTGGGGATTACTGCGGGCCGTACTTGAGCCAAAAAGGAAAATCTTAATTTAACAACCAAAAAAAAAAAAAACGGAAAATCTAATTTTAACAATCAAACAAAAAAAAAAAAGAAATCTTCCAACACGCCTCGCAGGCCGCACCAAAACGCTTCACGGGCAGCGGGTTGCCAACCACTGCTCTAGAGGAACAGTGATTTAAATACTAACGTTTTAGCATCACAGTTATTATCATTTGATTGCCAAAGGTATTTTTTTTTTGAAAAGAGTATTACTCTGTCAATACACTATTTATTAGAGAACTGTTAATTATTGTAGATCTATTTCTAAATCTTTTGAAAAGTCAAAATCCATCATTGGATATTAGTGACCTTTCAGGATATAAGCTTTTTGTGCTGCACAGTGATCAACAGAGTTAGAAATGAGACAGATTTTTAGTGAACAGCCTCATTGATATAATATATGTAATTTCCAAAACGATAATCTTAATCAATCATGATATACAACAAAAAATCTTCTTCACATTCCCTTCTTTATTCACAATATTTCGTTTTCAAAGAATAGAAAACTTCTTCAGGTCATTTGAGGACAAGAAAACTTACTTCCTCTAGAATTCATTATTATACATTGTACTGTTGAGGAAAGTTTAATACCACTCTGATACTACACTGTACATTCAGTGTACACACAAGTTCATTGCAGTGATTAAGTTTATATAAGAGATTTACATTTTGTAAGGTTTTCTTTGTGGCTTTTCAGCTTTTGTTCATGAATTCTACTCTATACTTATCTCAGCCTTTGTTATTATTTCAATATTTGGATCATCCAAATATCGTCAAAGCATTTTTTTTTCTTTTCTTTTCTTTTTTTTTTTTTCATGCTTTATTAAATTTATTTCTTTGATCTTCTGAGTTGAAAAGCATTTAATTTCCAAATTGTGAGTATTTCTCTGGAACCAATGAGTTATTTTCTCTGCCTTATATGTGATCATTTTATTCAGTTTCTAATAGCTGCTTTACTTTCATATTTGGAATTAATGATCTTTTTTTTCCTTTTTCTCTCTCAGTATTTTATACTGACAGCATTATGTGGACAAAACCAGCCACATTGGCAAAAGGGATTTTTTATCTGACACCAACATCGAGCTAGATTTATAAACAGTTATGTCACTTCTGAGCTACTTTAAGATTCTGAATTTTGATTTTGTTTATGTTTGTTTTCCGTCATTGATAAAAATTTTAAATATTCTGGTTTGTTTGTTTTTTAAGTTTCCTAAGTTTTCTTGTATTACCAAAGCAAGAATTTTTTAATATCCTTTTTCAATACTAATTTAGTGAGAAAGTATAATATATCTTGTAGAATATAATCAAATACAAAACTTTTTATTATTTTTATTTCTTCATTTTACATTCTCCATTCTTCAAATTACTTTGCTAGATTGTATAATAATAATGTAAATACTATAATATAAAGATTTTAACAGAGATTAATGTATTCTAATCCCTACACCATTTTTAGATTGTTTTTTAATTACTTTTCATAAATCTTTGTAGATATCAGATAATTTAAACTTCAGTAAGCTCATCTGTTTTGCATTCATATAAGTAACATATACTGATCTATGCCATACTAAGTCTTACTTCTCGCACTGATAAGATTTTGAGGTTTCTAGATTTAATTTAAAGACCATTTAAAAACCCAGTTATTTCCTCTATTAAATTGATATGCATAAATTAAATTTTATCTTTATGAATATATTTTGGAGAGTTGATACAATTTTAGTATAGATATTTTAATTTTTAAAGTATGCTTTGTTCAGGTCTGAAACATTGTGTTCTGAAATGATTGAAATTATTATGTAGAGAGAAAAGTCTTACATTGAAATGTATATTATATGTATTGCTATTTATTAAAAATCACAAAATATTTTTGGAATTTAGCATTTGGTTGCTTGTATCCATTATTTCAGTTTTTTTTTTTTAGAGGAAAATAAAAATATAACTTTTTATTTAACAAAAATAAAATATTATAAAAATATTTTATTTTTATTTTTAAAATAAAAATGAAATTTAAAAATAATGAAACCAAAAAAATTCTGCGAAAAATTGCACTAGATTTTTCTTATCAGATTTCCTTTTCAGAAATAGCTGTTGTTAATGTTATAAAATGTCTTTCTCTCTCAATTCTAATTTATTTATTTTTTTAATTTAAATAGACTATTCCTGTTTACGATGTTGGACAAAATTTTGAACCAACAAGTATAGATGTAAGTAATGCTTTTCATATACAGTGAAACTTCTCCGAGCGGCCACCCCTGTATAGCGGCAACCCTTCTAAACAGCCAATTTTTCATGGCACGGATTTTTCGACTCGTAGACCTAATGTTAAAGTAACCTGTATCAGCGGCCATCCGACCCCCTCTAAACGGCCACCGAGTGGGATCGCCTATTTCATTTTTCGGGAAATTCTACTCACTCCATGTTTTAATTTTGAGCGGAAAACCTCCTGGAAAAAAATATATCAAGAAGTAATCATTAAATGTTTCGTCAGCTGTGGAATCAGTAGCAGAGAAACTGAGAGACAATTAGATTTATTCGACGAATCGAATTGTAGCCTTTTTTAAAAAAATGTAAGAAAGCATGAAATAAAGTACTGTACTATTTTCTCTTTAGATAAGTTTTAAATTTCATTTTAAATAGGGAATATATGTCAGACTTGTTTATATTACGCATTATGGCAATTATCTTACAGTAGTAAATAAAACCCTTCAGAGCGGCCGCCCCCTCTGAGCGGCCAAATATTCTCGGTACTGTGGGGTGGCCGCTCAGAGAGGTTTCACTGTATTTTATTAATATGAATTAACAAGAAGTTTAAGGCAGATTTCACAGGAAAGGAATTATTATTTTGTCATAATAATAAATGCGGAAATCTTAACTTTTTGTATTTTATGCACAAATATAAATGCTTAAGTCTGAAATGTTGGAATTGGTTTACATTTTGATTGTTTGGTACTTTTTGTTAGTTTTACAAAATACTCCTTTTATTATTTCATTAAGTTGCTGTTAGTTCCAGCTCAATATTCTTGTTGCTCTGCCACTGTGCATTGTATTACATTATTTACAAAGAAAAAGCTGTACATCGCTTTTTCTATAGAATAAGTTTCTCTCTGATATATTAATTTATTTAGCCATGCAGGCACAACCTTGTGGTCAAGGCAGTAGCAGAAGCCTTTCACAAATGCTATACATCTGAATATGGTTAGAATCCTATAGTTGGTATGGATGTGGCTTTCTTCTTCTGTTTCTGCTGGTATAATGTGAACTACCTCCTTTGGTGTACTCTGGGAATGCTTTACTAAATAGTTGACATAATTTGTCCCCTTATTGAAGCCAAAAGCCTGGGGGGAAAAGTGTTAGTTTATTTTTTATTTTTGACCTAGTTTTGTCTGCACAGGGCATCACAGGAGGGAAAAAAAAAAGAATTAATATTCTGAAAGGTCATAGTACCAGTCTTTTCTAAAAAGGTTTATATTAATGTGTCCTATTCTGAATGGTTTCCAAGATAGAGCTGTTTGAGTGAACAGAAATTACTGATATACAGTTATTAAGTACTGTTTCCAATATTTATTGTTGAAGTGACAAATTTGTTACAGTTTATAATAAATTTTCAAAAATTGCATCAATGCACTTTGCAACTTGTATGAGAACAGGTACTGCTTGTCTGATTGTATCTTGACATTCCTATATATGGGCACTAATATCCATTGAACAGTTCATCTTGTGTATACAATGTCACTGTCAACAGCCAACTGACACTTTACATTGATTCATGTTCTTCAAACAGTGTGAGGGAAGGACAATATTGTGCCAAATTCAAATTACTATACATTCAGATAGTTACACCCTGCATGATTATAAACTTAGTTTTTATAAATTGTAAGATGAATCCAATTATATACATATTATATTTGTAATGGTTTCAGGAAACTAATAGACATTATTAATGATATATTCTTAAATCTTTATTTTTTCACAACAGCACAAACTTTTTTCATTTCTTATTTTAACATTGTATCATTTAATTCCCCATTTCCCAAGCTTGCAGATAATGAAGATACTCTGTAAAAAGTTTTAATTAGTTCTTAATAAGTGCTTCTGATGGACTTACATTAATTATATTATCCACCTCTGAAGTTATAATCGGTTTTTTTTTTTTTTTGCTCATAAAAAGTAATATGAGAATGTCATCTGTGGAAACATGAGACCAAATTCTCAAATAGGAGAGAGTATAACTTACACGGTCTGTCTTTGGTTTCCCTGATGATAGAATTCATTGTCTTGTTTTTAATAATAAGTTGCCATTTCCTTATTATTATTTCATTGAATTCCTCATTCTTTTTATCCTTTGTCCTTTATTGCAGTTGACTGAAGGAGAGACCACTGCTCCTCCTCTATTGACGGAAGCAGATCTGATTGCTTTAATGGAGAAGCATGGGATAGGTTTGTTATTTTTCTAATGCCACCAGTTTTAAGTTCTTTAAACATTTAAACAGTTCAAAAAAGAGTAAAAAAATGAGATTCGATTTGGGAAGCTAACTTTCAAATACCCGCAAGGTAAGATCAGAAATCATTATTTTTTGATAAGACAGATTGTTAGTTAGGTACTGGCACTACAGCTCTTGAAGAATCCTGGCTATAATATTGAATAGTGTAAATCTATCAGTAACTGTCTACTTTTTTTAGAATAAACCCATTTACTATAATAATGAGTTGTATAAAGGTGGCTTTTAGCCCTAACTCTTCATTTATGACCTCCATTTGCACCAAGCAAATGCCATGAATTACAACCCACCCACTATTACAAATCATCTTTTACAATACATATCATTACCTGTTGAGTTATATTGTTAAAATATGTATGCCTGTTTGTTTCTGTACGTGAATACAGAAATTCTTGTGTAATGTAGTAGTGTTCTTGTGTAAGTGAAAATTGTTATTGGGGGAAAATTTTTCTCAGAAGATATAATGGAAAATGGATTGGTTTGAGTTCTGTTATTTCAACCATTTACATAGAAATAAAAAGTTTGTGACCCTTGCAGCAGAGACAGTATTGACTAAAAAAAATTAAAATTATATTTAAAAAACTAAAGCAAATTTTAATGTTTTGCTGCACATTGCTTCAGTAGAGCTACAGCACACAGAGTTGCTGATAAACAAGTGGCAACTGCAATTGACTATCAGATGCTTTGCTGACTCTACAACCACTAATTTGCAGCAAATTACACTGCTCTGAAAGGACTAATTCTGTCGGAATACTAGTATCATGACTTCTCGGCTTTCATACTATTTCTGGGTCAAATAATTCTTGAGCTGTTAAGTTTTCACTTTGGGGGTGGGGAATAATAAACATCAAATCAAACCTACAAACACTTTATAGTCTTACCATGCTGAATGTAATTCATTGAAAAAAAAACAAAACAAAAAACAATTAAAGAATTGAATGAACATACAATTTGGCATATATTATTTTTGAAGATTTTATAAAGGTTAGTTCTTGTTGTTTATTTCCTATGTAGGAACTGATGCCACTCATGCTGATCATATTGAAACTATTAAACAAAGACTTTATGTCGGATTTTCACCTGAGAAGAAATTTCTACCTGGAGAACTGGGCATGGGTCTTGTTGAAGGTATGTCGTACTTTGCTCATTTAAAATAGTTCTTTCCTAATGTGTTTTTTTTTAACGGTAGAGCATACGCAATAAATGTTCTAAATACATCTTATTGAAAATTGCATGCTGTGTTAATTTAAAAATATCCTAATCGTAATTTTTTTTTTTTACGATAGTTGACAGTAACTATTTACAATTAAAATTCCTTCATGTAATGTTTCATCCCTGGCCTTTTCTATTCTGGCATTTTGGGAAATGGATAGCTCTGCAGTGAATATACGTGTCGTTGAAAGGAAAAAGTTTTGAAAATTATTAATTTATTACAGGTAAAAAAAAAAATTATTATTTATTACACGTAAAAAATGCTCAGGACACGAATTTATTAAGAATAAAATAAAACAAAAATAAAGTAATAGCACTAGACAATAACCTGGTATCCAGGTCAATCATTAACCCCCTAAATGACTTTTTCTAAAGTCGAGACCTAGCTAAATTGCTTTCTCGCACCCAAAAATGGCAGATTCTCCCCATTTCATCAAAATCGTTAGGCTCATTTTCAAGATAAGAATTGCTCACTTTATAGTATTTGATTATTCATTCCCTTCAGATGTCTTAAGGTCTTCAAAATTAAAATAAGGTCCAGAATTATGATGCTAGAAATCATGGTCTACTCAATAGTTATTATTAAAATAGGAAAATGATGTACTTGACATTTTGTGAGATTGTCAGGTATTATTTAATTAATGTCTTTAAATTGTAAGGACTTAAAAACTGGAAAGTTTATGAGAATCATTGATGCAGTGTGATCTTATATGGCAGACGTGGGTAAATGCGGCTCCCAGTATCTCTTGATAAAAATGTAGGTATTTTCTTTCTCCGTTATACTTGTATTTTCACGAGTTTTCCTTTCTAAATGTTCTAAGTGGCAGGATGCGCTTATATGAATGCAACTGTCAAAGACACACGTATTTCTCATTTTTTATTTTCTTGTATGTATTTTTTATACTTTATATAGCAATTAAGATTTGTGTAGAAATGTAATTAAATTTGAATTTGTGTATTTAATACTATGGAACGTGACTATGGTGTGGCTCTTTATATATATGAAAATCCAGAATGTGACTCTTGTTGACCTCATGTATGCCCATACTTGTTGTATTGTTTAAATTGATTTTTGATGAATTTTGTCTGTGTTTATTCAACAATTTATTACAGTGAATTATTTGATCTTTTAGGTTATGATGCAATGGGATTTGAGATGTCTAAGCCTTATTTGAGATCTGAATTGGAGAGTGATTTAAAACGGTAAGCTTATGCAACAGAAGAATAATGTTTTTGTTATCTATGAAATTACATTCTTAAAATTTGTTTTCAAAATTTTTGATCCCTCCCTCCACAGTAATTGTTAGCCTTACTGCTCAATTGTTACTTCTCACATCACTTAAATAGTAATGGCTTGACCAAATGATTGTATTCTATGACTTCTCATGATATAAAGTCATAACCAGAAAAGAAATCGGTTTCTTAGTTTAAAACTACGACAAAAGTTTTTCTATGTGATCTGACCATTAAAAAAATCCTAATAAAAAAATAAATAGAGATATAATATTTTTTTTTAAGAAATAAGTAAATTTAATCACAGAACATTTGGTAAGCAAAAGGAATCAAAGTATCCTAATCAAATTAATACATTTTCAGCTGCAAATATATTCACTTTCAATGTTATGGTTAGAGTTAGTTATGTATTTCTTAACAGGAAGTTAAAGCAAAATGTATATTACTTATAACTCAAAACTAAATTTTCATTCCAGAATCTGTGAAGGATTGAAGGACCCCAAAGGTAATGAAGATTTTTGACTTTATATTATAAAATAAATTAAGTAAGGTGTTATGTAAATTTCTATTCATTCTCATCAAATGGCATGGTAGTAAAAAAAAAAGGAAGAATGGATGATAGATGCAAAAATAAATTACATGGTTATAAACAACTTTGATACAAAGTGATCCATTTTGTATTGGTGATATTGTAGAATCAGGACAGAAAAAACAATAATAAATTTTATAACTTGCTATTTCATTTTTGCTTATTTTACCTAATTTCAAAATGAGGTTGATGCTGGTCCTTGAAATCTTAAAGTGCTTGGTTTGCATTTTATTTTCAAAATTTCAAAAAAAAAACCTGAATTTAAAATAAAATTTGTTTGGAAAATAAAGAAAAGTTAAAAAAAGTAATTAAATAAGTATTTATTAGAGCGTCTGATTATTTGTTAATGGATAAACTTGAAAGTAAAGTAAATATTAAGAAGAATAATTTAGCTAGTTTTAAAAGTGTGCATCAGTGTCTGTAGCTAAAATCCTTTGAATTGTCCCTCATACAAATGTTGATAATCACAGCTAAATGATTTTAACAGCATTAAACTGAATTGCAGCAGGAAATTCAGTTGACTTTTGATCATTTCAGAATTACTGATTAAAAAAAAAGTACTTTCAACTTTATATGAAATGCAGTGCTTGAAAGTCAGTGCCATGAATGGCATTAAAAAAATGGTACAAACACTACGTAAATATAAGGAAAATACTTTGTAAATTGAAGAAGGTTTTTGTATCCTTTAAATTGCATAAAATTCCAGAACATTCTTTAAGACCTTCCAGTATAACAGAAAAAACTTTCAGGGCCCATCACTTTAAAATTGTATCACTAATCATTAATTGTTATGAATAAATGTAAATAAATAGTATGGTAATGAAGATAATGAAAAAACTAAGGGAAAAGGAAAGAAAAATTATAGAGGAGAAATAGTCTCTAATTGATGTTTTACTAAAACCTAAAAGAACAGAAAAGAGCACTGATTTTGACCAGATTTGTCTGGAACATACGAGTACAATATTAGATGACGATATATAAAATTTTAGTGATTGGAAAGGGTTATCAAAGGGTTGTTGAGGGAGGTAGCCATAGACTCGCATGTCAAGGTTACATGTGGTGATATTTTTAATCAGTTCTTCTAATAAACAATCAGTTTTCCTTAATATACAATAATATTCCAAATTGTTGATTTAATTTATATTGCGTTGTGGATAGTTTTGCTTCAACATGTGAGTCTAAAACTGCTCACCTATGTCCTTTAATCTTCTGTAACTCTGTAATCCTTTCATTTTAGCCACTTAAATTTCACTTAATATGTATTGTTTTGCATTCATTTTAAATTTGGTCAAAAATGGTGGCTCTGAATCTCTTTTGGGTCTCTAGCTAGATGCTAAAATCCTGTGGAAACATTTTTTTTTTCCTTATTTTAAAATGATTTATACCATTTTAAGGAATTCAGAAGTTTTTATTATGGTTCTATTCCAGGGCTATCAACAGTCTAATGCAGATAAATTGGGAATTGTGGATTTGTTCTATTTCAGTTTTGAATTATCAAAAAAACTAAATACTCTTTTTTTTCTTTCTAGTTGTGTTAGCAGAACAAATTCAAAAATACCGAGAAGTATTTGTGGAAGCTATTAATCAGGTAATGCTGATTACGCTTAATATGCTTAGGATCATGTTTATGAGATAATTGTTTAATATTATTATTAAATTCAAAGTATTTTAAAATACCCGACAGAAAATATCTGACAGAAAAACAGTTCTTAATTGCAGAATTAATATTTCTACTATTTATTTTAAGGGGAATTTGTATCATACTGATAATCCGTATCTAGGATAAAATATAAACTGTTAGTTTAAAAAGAAAAAGGTTTTTTTTTTTATAAACACAGTAGCTTGACAAGATAAATAAAAACCTTAGTTACAAGCAATCGTATGTGTGCAATTTACAAACATGTTGTTGGTTCTGTTCCTATAACTCACAAAATATGGGGAAAGTAAAGGTGAATCAGCAACAGTGGTGGTGTTTTTGCTCACAAGTGATGTGATTGTATGGGGTAATGTGGATTATGTAGAAGTTATATAAATAAATAAAAATTAAAAAGCAAAAAAAAAAAAGAAAATAGATATAAAAATTAAATTAAAGCAACAGTTTCAATGGCTAACAAGCCAGTTTCAGGGTGTGGAGCATTAAGGAGAGATCAAAATTACATCTGACAGCTTATATTCTCTTTCCTTAATGTTCCATGTCTTGAAAACTGTTAGTTTTAATTTAATTTTTAATTTTACATTTATTTTCATTTTTAGTTGTTTTCTTTTTCTTTTTTCTTTTTTGCTTTTTAATTTTTATTTTATTGCAATTTTAGTTTATTTATATAACTATTAATTGTTTGCACATTATGATTGTAAATTATGTAGAAGGTTTTACCTAGGATATGGTGAATGTAATGTGGAAAAGGAGTTGAGTAAAATTGAAATTCAAAGAGGGTCTTATAAAGCTGACTGGGTGTTTCATTTTAAGCAAGTAGGGACTTTATTAAGGAAGGCTTTTGGATAAAATTGTCTTTGTTTGTTTATATCATCATGGACATTTTAAGCAACGAGCTGAGTACACTATAATGATTGGTTCCATTTCCTATTTATGGGAACGAATATTAATAGTTGTGCCAGGTTTGCATGAGAGATGTAATTTTAAAGGGCAAGGAATAATTTTGGGTTGATGAGATCTTTAATAATTATATATTAATTTTTACTTTCAGGCAAAAAAACTAGATGAAAACCTAGCTAAATACTTTGGAACAGCAGAAAACTATGTGGCAGAAGGTAATTAAAAGCTTTCATTTTTGAATTATCTATTTATTATATATATATATACTAGCAAAAAGACCCGATCCCTTCGCTTGGGTTACAAAAAACAAGTCTCCTGATGTGGATGTTAAAGAAATTGCAATTGCGAGATCACTTGGAAACTTCCCGGTTGGTACAAAAAAAGTAAAATAAAATGTAACTCAAATGGTCTGATCTCATTACAAATCTATATCTCTCTGAAAACCCCGTAAAAGTATCCTTCAACCATGTTTGCCTATCCACTCCCCGTCCTCCCGTATGCAACCACATTTCCAGGTTATCCGAATTTTGTAACATGATAATCACTTCAAATCTTCCCCAGTTCATAAAAAATCATCTGATTATTACAAATCTAAATCTATCCCGAAAACCCCGTCGATGTTATGTACAACAATATTTTAGTTCGAATTGTTGCAACCAGATTAATCTGTGCGCAGTTATGCACAACAATGTTTTAGTTCCAATTGTTGCACAACAATATTTGTGTAGTTGTCATTGTCACCATCAGTTGCATATGTGGTTATTATGCACCACAATAGTTTTGTAGTTACCATTCTCACCACCAGATGCATATGTAATATGCACAATAGTTTAGTTCCAATTGTCACCACCAAATTGCTTTATGGCGCTATTCTGCACAACAATATTTTAGTTCCAATTGTTGCACAACAATATTTGTGTAGTTCTCATTCTCACCACCAGGTGCATATTTGGCGCTATTTCACAGATTTCACCCCTTTTCAATCCCTGGAGGGGGGGGGGGTTGTTTCCAAGGTAGCCCATTTTTCCCCTCAAGGTCCTAAAGAGCAATTCTGCTAAGTTTAGTCCCCAGATAGGTCAAAGAGTCTAGGAGTGTATAGCGAATAAACAAACATCCTCCTTTTTATATATATAATATACTGTAAATATACAGGATGTTAATTATAAGTCTGTAGTATGTGATTAAAAAAAAATGTAAAAACAGCCAGTGAGGAATACATGAACAGTGGCATTCCAAATTGTTGCAACATTTGAAATTCTTCATTATTTGTTATTAAATGATTGAATATATGATCTACACTTCATGGTTCTCTGCTAATGTAAAGACTAATGCCCGGTTGCACCAAAGTAGCGTTTAACTACGGTTCCCATGAACCGAGTTCTGCTTGAACCTCAAATTGAAGTTCAGTCTTGTTGCACCAAGCTACAACAGTCACAACTGAACCGACGTTCTGTGATCTGCGTTCATGGCGGCGGAAGTACGTCATGCGTTCAAAGCTGATTCCTGATTGGTTACAAGATTCGTCTTTCGTTGCGGGAAATCAACCCAATGGATTGTTTTCAATAGTTGTCCTTTGTTTCAGCAGTCGGTAAAACTGCATATTACGGTAAACGGAAATGGCGGACATGAGTTATCGTTGAAATTGCAATGGGTGGAATTCGCGAGGTTATTTTCCAAGACATACATCCTGCAGCTAAGCGAACCTAATCTAACCTAACCTAATACAAATGTGCCTTATGGGAGTTAATTTGAGCTAACCTAATTCTAACTGTATTTGGTTGAAAATGTGCCTTAGGGTTCGTACGCGAAGTGAAGGTTTTCTTAGTTTCAGTTTCGATTACCGTATACTGCAGTTGAACCCAGCAGTCAACAATCTCATTACGAAAATGGAGTTCAGGAATTAAAAAACTGAATTCTGCCGAGTCCCTATTTACACAGAGACGAAAAAAAAAAAATCCTTTTAATTGATATAATTGAATCGTACATAACACGTTTTAGAATGTAAAAAAACCGATGCGGAATATTACTAATGTAGGTAATCGTGGAGTTTAGCGTCCCAAATTAAATAACAATAAAAAACCTACAACAGTAAATAACACACAGTCCTAAAACGTGAAATTTCATCACACTTTGGTGGGTGGCTGGCTGTAAGTGTCCCACCCCCGACCGAGAACGGGCACTCGTAAACTCTGTTTTCGTGCCACTGCGTTCTGGAGTCCGGCGTTCTGCGCCGGTCTCCTCCCGGGTCAGGGCGATCCATCGGCGGCAGAGATGGGACCAACAGCGGCAAACTTCGGTGCCGAGAAAAAAGGCCCGGTGTCGATGGGGGGTGGGACACTTAGGTATCCGTGCAGACTTGGGTGAAATTTCACATTTTATCACTGTCATTTACTGTTATAGGTTTTTTATTGTTATTTAATTTGGGACGCTAAACTCCACGATTACCCTAATATATACTGATCGCGAAATAGTCTGCCTTTTGGTTACAAATGATGCAACTCTGTTAACAACTGAAATTCCTCTTCACAGTCACTGTCCAACGAATTAAATAAATGTAAAGTTGTCATTTTTAAAAGTTATTTCTGATAGTTGAGAGAAAACATGCTTTGGTCTCAATTCGCAAGCGAATATCAGTAAAGGCCGAACGCCGAACAGCGGTTTTCAACCGAGTTCAGCGCGTTGAACGGCCGAAATCGGCAGTTCAAGTTGACGACGCTTTTGAACCGAGATTATCACAAAACGTTGTTGGCGCAATAGGTTTAAGAATGATCTCCGTTCATCTAGCAGTTTGAACTTGGTTCAGCTACTGAACTTCAATGGTGCAACCGGGCATAAGAGACTTAAGATATTTTGTTGGATGTTTTTCTATACTGATGTGATGATACATTATAGTATAATTGACGAGACATGAGTGAAAGTTTCTTTTTATAAACAGAAATGCGTATATGTCCTGTATAGTAGCTGCTTCCATTCCTTTTTATTTAAATTATTTGTATCATTTTACGTTTAGAAAGATCTTCTACCCCCATTTAAAGATGATTCATCAGTGGATTGGCAATTTCTTCCTGTTTTATCTCAGATATCTCAATCCATTGATATTTAGTTAAAATATCTATATGACCTTGTGATGAAGTCCGTCATTTACAACCAGTCATTTTCAACTGACTGACTGTCTTGTAGACTGGAGAATTTTGTCATTTGTCAACATAGCCCAATAAAAAAGCTGTTTTTAAGACATTTACTAATTTCAAAAATCTAATTTGCATTTATTTTTTTTAATAATAAATTAAAAATTTGAGTGTAGCATGTATCAGACATACTTGGCAATTGTGGTATCTATATTCTCAGCCAATTTCAGGAAGCTCCTGATAAAGTAGAACACAGACCCACAATCTGTTGAGTTACATGAAAATTAAATAATGATAATAAACTATGGACCATTCACACAAAAGAACCCAGCAAAATAAGTTTAAAATGACATGTTTCGGGAATGTACCCCATCCTCAGATAAATAAATACAAACTGCATAAGAACATAAAAGTTCTTATGAGTAAGTTCCGTTTTTATTTCTTTTTTAGTTATTTGTAATCTGAGGATGGGGGGTACACTCCCAAAACATGTCATTTATAAACTTATTTTGTTGGATTCTTTTGTGTGTATCGTCCGTAGTTTATTATTATAAAGATACACACGATGAATGATATTAATTAAATAATGAATTGACTGGAAATTGCATATGGAGTTTATGCATTTAATGTTTGGTAGCTCTTTCATATTCTAAAATTTATTTTATTATTACAAAAGAGAAAAAATAAATAAATTTTGATGGAAAGCAGTAGTAGGGAACTAAACTATCCAAGATTGAAAATACAGCTGTTGACACTTCTAGATTTTTTTTCTTCTTTTATTATACAATATTTCTTTGAACTTAAATTTATTTAACATATTTCAGAGTAATTAAAAAATATTTTTAACATTTTTCTAATTGATTATATTGTTTCCAATCCAAGAAATAATACAAGAAACATCTCTTCCTGTAATGCCATGTCCAAAGTGTGGATTTGATATGGTACTTAAGAAACGTAAAGAAGGAACGGGGTAAGTAGTTACAGAATCATTTGATCAAGTTCTTTGCTACTTAGTTATATGAATGTATTTATATATTTAAGGGAATATACTATAAGCATTTATTTGCAGCTATCTGATATTGACATAAACAAAGTTCTCAATTCACAGTCTCATTTAAATTTAAAATTTTGTTTGAAATTTATATGTTTTTCAAATTATACTCAAACATATTTCCAAATTTTCTTACCTTTAATTCATTAAAAAAAAATTAATTGAACTGATGCTAAGTTGCCTCTAATTTCCCTTTATTCAACTATTCTTTAAGTAAAGGAATAGTTGAATCTATCTGTAATATAAATCTTCAATTATACCCATCATTTGTCCTTGAGAAAGCAACAGGCCTATTGATGTCTATTTACTTTAATATTATTGTTAGTTAATATTAGTTAGTTGCTAATTATCAATCGACACTCACTTCTTCCATCTCTCATCGTTGTATCTCCTGAATTTCCTTAGTTTTCAATGTTGTAATCCAGTTTTACCCTGTTGTGTGAACTCACACAAAACCTTTTCATTATTGTCTCTCACCAGCTTTTTCTTTGGGAATTTTAACAGCCAGTAACCAGATCTATTCTTTCTTCTAATCTGGAGGTTTGTAAAGCAAAATGAGCAATCTAATGCCAAAGGTGTCATTAATGCAGACGGGTTAAAGGCTTGCAGTATCTTCATATGTTTCAGTCCATTACTGGCACCTCCACAAATTGAGAATATTATCACAATTAAGGCATTGCTCATTGCTTACTTAGTAACAAAATCTTATATATCCAATAAATTTTGATTGTACCTTCTTAACTATTTGCTCTATTTCTTCCCATCTAATTAAACGTATTCCCATTGTAATTTTATTTATGACTGGTTTTCTTTCCTCCAGTCCTTGAATAATCAAGCACTAGTGATTTTTAGGCTTCATCTTTCTTTGAAAATTGCTTCTGTTGTCTTTCATCTCAAGCATTTTCCATCAGCATTTCTCCTGTCTTCATCTCTAATTCACCTCACCTTTGCTCTTTCCTCACCTCAGAACTGGTTACGCAGATGTTCTCTAGGTTTTTATTGTACATAGCTTCACTTTGAGTGTGCTTTTAATCCCTTTACAATCAACCTATTTTCTTTTTTCAAATAGCTTTTTCAAATCTGTTACATGTTCTCAGGATAATTTTAGATCCCTTTCTAACTTCTGGTATTTGTACCAGATCCATTGTGACTGATAGCAGATTTGTCTCTGTCATCTTTGGTAGTTTTATTAGTATCTCAATCACTGGGGAAATAAACAATCGTAGTAAGATTTCTCAAATAACATAGGAAAGATTTAGAAATAAACCAGAAATCTTTTGGGCCTTCCAACTACTCTTTTATTTCTCTCAGGGCTTCACAATCACAAAAGGCTATAAATTAACAATAAGGATAACTAGAGGTTTTTTTCCTACTGAGATACTAATTAAGATCAATGTTTTTAAGTGTAGGTTTGGGTTTTTTTTTTTTTTCCCCAGCTAACAGCCAAAGATGGGGTAACATTATATGAATTGCAAGTAAGATGTTGTTTTGTTTTTCCCATAACCTCCGTACTTTATTAAGATTTCCAAGATAGTTGTATTTCATATGTAATAAAACTATTTATAATTCCAGGTATTATGTAAGTTGCATGGCATACCCTGAATGCAAAGCTGCAATGTGGTTCCCTGAGGGAGTAAGTGAGATAGTTGTCAAGGATTCTTTCTGTGAACAGGTTAGCATTGACATATTACTAATTAAAAATGTCTGTCGTTGAAAATAAATAAATTGTTGAAGACTTTTGTAATTTATTTTTGAAGATATCATAGTAGGAGAAAGTTAAAATGAATTGGTTCCTATCTCATGCTTTATGTCGTGAAGTTAACTTTCTGATACAAAAATAGCTTCTGTCTTGTGATTTTACATTTACTAAAGAAATTTCAGTGTATAATAATTATTACATCATTGTGCAAGGTCAGTTGCCATCTCCAAAGTGTTATTCAACTGTTTTCCAAAACAGTGATAATAATGGGCCATTTTATTTATGTTCAGGCATAACCTCGTGGTCAAAGCAGTAGCCTGCCATGAGGCTAACATGTCTGAACTCGGGCTTGAACCTGAAAGCTGGTTTGGATGTGACTTTCTACTTCTATGTTTCGTCTGTTTCTTTCGGTATAATATGAACTGCTTTCTGTGATGTACCATAAAGACAGCAATTCTTCAACTAAATATTTAGTTCACAGAATTTGTCCCATGTTGAGGTCAAAGGTATAAGTGCCAAGAGCCTGAACATTTTGGGGAGGGGGAGGAAGTTAATTTTTATCACCAGTAGTGGTGAACTGAATTAAAAAAAATGCCATCTGGCAGAGAAAGTTCCTCTCCTTTATAGTTTTCATACTATCTAAGGCTTATATCTCTCCATATTTTTTCTTCACAAGAGACGAGACCTGGACCTAAGAAAAATATTTGCTTTTTTCTTATTGACTGAGCCTGTAAAGTCTTACTATTTGCCTTTTTTTGTTTGTTTGTTTGTAATTGCATCATGCTAAAATGGCTGGATGGATTTTCATAAAATTTGCTTATTTATGGTCCAACAAAAAAATTTGAGGTAGTTGAGCAGGGTGTCTACCAACCGGGAAATCCGGGATTTGTATGGGAAATTTGGGTTGACATGAAATGTACGGGAAAATCAGACTATGTCCTTAAATTTTCAGCATTTTTTTTTTTTTGTTTTTTTTTTTTTTTTGGTTGAACAGAATTTTTAGTGAAAATGTCCTAAAATGTACGGGAATTGTCCTTAAATTTTTTGTTTGAGATTCAGTAGACACCCTGTTATGTATTCTTTATTTCCCAATCCTCAAAATTGCAGTCACTATTCACTGCACACTTCACACTACTATTTGATGGTTACCTCAGCGTATGTGTATATCTGATATTTCGAAGCTTAATGGGTATTCATTCTATTAATAATCATTTATTTCTTATTGATTCATCTTTATTGCTAATTCAGTTGAAATTGTTAGCAGCCTGATATAAAAAGATTTCTCCCATTATTTAAAACTCCCTTTATTCAGCATCTTCAATATCCCAAACATTCACTAGCCAGATATTATATAACGTTAACCATCTCTTGCATTGTCATTATAGCAGCTCAGTGGGAAATTTCACCACTTAAAGTACTAGGATGCAGCAAACAAAAGGGTAGACACAAGCAAATAAAGTGTACGAAGTGCAGAGGGATGTCAAGACATAAAACCTAAACTGCACCAAACAATTCTTTGTGCTCTTTTTCTAAAATAAGAATGTCTATTTTCACTTTTCTTCTTATCGTGCAAGTTAAAATATATTGTTAATGGCAGATTGTAAGCACGTATGATGCCATTTTGACAATTTACATGTCCAGTCATGAGCACACATCTTGTTACCAGTCCTGCATGTGGATATCCTTAATTTTTGAAGATCCCCATTCAGTCTAAAATGGAATTTTCCATCAAATTAACTAATGCACCCCTTTATCTGCCATTAATGGTTCACACCTATCAGCTTGGAAAACCTGAGTGGGAGTAATTCTATTAGAATTAAATACTTTTGTTAGAGATGCATGAGATCTGTGATGCCTAAAACTTAAAAACTTTTAGGGAGGAAATTTTAAATGCTTGTTCTAATGGTGGAAATAGAAGATCATCTAAAACGACTCAAAGGTTTGAAGGGAAATCCATTTTATAGTAAACCAAAATTAAGAATAGGAATTTTTTTTATAATAATGGAAGTAGTATTATTTTTTTCATTAATTATTTAAAGGTTTTTGATATAATGCTAAACAAATTATGACTTTAACAATGATTATTTGTTAAATGGATAGTTACTGTGAAGATTGTAAAGAATTGACTAATATTTCCATGATCTTTGTTTTATTTTAGTGTGGAGGAAATAGAGTACGACAGCTTGAATTTACTTTTAAGAGGGGATCTATGTTGCCTTTCTATCCACTCAAGTAAGATCCTATAAAAATTTTAGTGTTATTTTTATTATGATTAAATTTACTATGGGATGAAGAGACTGGTCCTCCATTCAGTTAAATATCCTATATCCTAGCGTATAGTTGATTCCTACTTTTCAGGCTGAAAATTGAAAGTCAGGATATATATATATATATATATATATATATATTCACAATTTTTTTTATGAATATGTTTTTCTTAAAAAAAAATCCCCATGGTATTATTTGCAGATAACTTGCTTTTTGCTTTTTCAAGTGTTTTTCCCTTGTTAGTGTATACCTTCTAATTTGGTATTAGATGCTAAACTCTTTGTTTCCTTTACAAAAGCAAAAATCACCAATGAAAACAAAAATAAAATTTTATTTTTAGCTGTTAAAATTACATAGAATCTTTCAAAATAAATTTCAAACAGCATTGAAGTGTTATAGCAGTTGCTAATCTCAGGAGGTCAACAGAATTCTTAAATACAGTAGAGCCCTGATTATCCGAGGAATTGGGTGGCAAGGGCTTCGCGGATAACGAAAATCGCGGATAACCTGAAAAAAGACTAAAAATGAGGTGTAAACACGAAAAAAAATATTTCACCATTAAAAACTACGTTTTATTGAATAAAAAACATAATATGTAAAACTTTTACAATATGTATAGTAAAGCAGAACTCTTTGCTCTACGTTTGCATCCACAAATTCCGAGAAGGCCTTTAGGATCACGATGCACAATAAACCTGTCAGTAATTTTCGACCTTCGCACTGTAGGGCCTATTGTATTTTCCCTGTTGTTGTTTTGGATTAAAATTGGTTTTTTTTTTGAGGTTCGTAATTAAAAAAAATTTTTTGCGGCACTCGCGGATAATCGAGGCTCTACTGTATCTAATATTTATATATTTTAAAAGGTTCATTTCACATTCATCAGATAAATCAGTCTTAAATTTTAGAAAAAAAATAGCTATAAAGATTCATTTTTTTGTACTGGCATGTGTAGTATTCTATTCTGAAGTAAAATGTTTTTGAATCCCGTTTATGTGGCGTATTAATTTTCTAATAGTTTTTCGTGAGATTTCAATATCCGTTAAAATACATCCTGAAATTAGATTATATCAAATTAAAATATAGAAACAGGATAAAGAAAAGAAAGAAACTATTCTATGTATGCATTTAAGCATCATTCCTACATCACGAGAATAAGTAACATAGAAGATAGAGGCTACTGTGATCACCAGCTCAACTAGGAGAAGTCGAGGTTGAAGGGCCACTCTAAAGCTTTGCCACATAACCTGCAGGAAAGAAACTTGATATTAATTTTACAAATGGTTCGGTAAACCTTAGGACTTCTCTGGAAAAGAAAGAGAATTGGAAATATGCACAAACACTGTCTGTCTCGAATCAACTTCTCCAAACTGTAGATAAGTCTTTTACCAATTGGGCTATTTGTATACATCAACAGCAGAAGTAACAGATTCTGTGACAAAATTAGTTCAGTGATTATTTCTAGCTCTTCAGAGTTCTTTTACTCAAATTCATCATTAATAGATTTTTTTTAAATAAACCTTCTCTTCAACCAATATTCAGTAAAAAAAAATATGGAAGGGAATTGCCTGGCAAATAAAAAGAGGAAACACAAATCTTATTATTAATATCTTTTTATGATAGCTACAAATAATAATTAATTGATAATCTTCTTGTAATTTATAATATCAAATAAATAATTATATTGGACCAGAATTATCTTGTTACACAAATCAAAATAGTGAATCAAGTTTTACCTAAAACCACGAGAAAAGTATAATCAGCTTTTAAAGTGTGTTCAGAATAACTACAATATCAAAAGCAAGGGATTTACTCCATTTCGGTTTGACTGTTTCCACTTTCTCATCTCTTTTCATTGCCTTTCAAATCCTGCCGATATAGTCATCTCACTTTACCATTTTTTTATTTTGTTTTGATATATTGATATAAGGTGAACTCAATTCTATGATGAGGAAAAAGTCTGTTTTTCTTTGCACCTGAATGGGTGAGGGTACATTTTCAAAGAAATAAAAAATTTGGTTCTATAAACCAGATTAACTTTTTAATTTTTATTATTTGGGGATCTGATAGAATTAATATGGATCCCCATATCTCAACTGCTGTAGGTGCTTGTCTCCTTTTTTGTTCAATTTTTTGGAATTGGGATTTTTCTTGAGCTGTTCTGGCTTGAAAATGAAGGCCAGGGGTTACAACAGGCAAATTCAAGACTTATTGTCTAACTTCTGGAAGCTATGCTTCCGTCAAACCACTGATCCATGTTAACTTAAATGGAGATTCTGAAATTAAATGAAAGATGTTTTTCTAAAGCCAAATGAATCAATAAACATATTAATCATAAGTGAAGCTATTACTTTTTAATTTATTCCTAATTTTTTTTTTTTTTTTTATAGGCACGTTGGCTGTGTTGGTGGATGTGATCCAAATTTTTTACAAGATTTGGACATTAATCCAAATTTCGGTAATTGCATTCTTAATCAAGACTTTGAAAATATTTATTGTTTACATTTGAATTTAAAACTTCATGTTTTTTTCCTTTCAATGTGTCTTTAGTTTCTTGCCATTCCCTTTTTTTAGGAAAATTAATCTTTTTTTTTTTTCCAATAAATCTTAAATTCTACATAATACATATTAAATTTTATAACTGTATAAAAATTGAAAGATACCTAAAAAATGATAAGAGATTAAAATGACATTATTTTTTTCATAGTAATTTCTTTTCTTTGTTGTTCTGTTACTTTTTCTAATTTTTACTTGTTTTCTATTTTAGTAATCTTTTCATTGTATATCTTTACTTTAGTCCATTTGCCTTTTAGTAATTTGTTCTCCTTTATAGCTCAAGTGTGCTTATTATTTTTGATGTTATAATTAAATTTATTCTCCCTGTTCCTTCACCTTTCATTGTTTAACCTCTCCTGGCATACAATCTCCCTCATTGCTAATGCAATATAAAAGAACACCCTTTACCTGGCTAACTAAAGAGAACATGTTAAGAATTAAGCCTTATAGAAGTTATGTTTTAAGTATGATAATCTTACATTAATTAATGATTTTTATCTTTTTATAACATAAAAAAATTAATTCATTTGAAGGTCATTTTGAAAATTAAATATAATTACTGCCATGGATTCCATACAAATAGAAACTAACATTATTAACTATCACAGTCAGAAACCATTCTGTTAGAAGCTTTCAGCAGTTTGACCTTCTGAGTTACTGTGTAGAGAAATGTCAGATCCCTTAGTTATGTCCTTCAAATGACAGGGCTATAATAACGAAACTCGACAACATTTTTTTTGTGTGTTTAGTTTCCGTACATTTCTTTCTTTTAATAAACACTTTTCAAATTGTGATGATGACTCAAAGGCAGTTGATTACTAAAGGGTGGGAAATAACTAGTCTAGGATGTCATTTAGTAAATATATGATCTCATTTATTGATAAATGTTTGTACCATTTATGTTTTTAATATGCTATAAAAAAAAATCCTTAAACGTATCTAATATAAGATATGAATTTATTGTTTTAGTGGGTTTTTTATCTTGCTCTTTAGTTAAGGTAGTTAAGGCAATTAACTTCAAAAACAAAAAATAGATGTATAAGTGTATATTATTCATTGATTAATTTTTAATTCATCAATCTAGGTTACTTTGTCATACTGCAAAGAACAAATTTTCAGTAAAAAAATATCTAAAACATTGTATGTGAGTCGATTTGAAAAAGTAGTTGGGGTCGAGTTTACAACAGTCATTGATGATTAAGAAATATTATAATCCTGGTTCTGAAGGTTTTTTGGTATGTAATTTTAGTAGGGAAAGTTTATGTACAGTTCCTTTTTAAGTTAAACAAACAAAAAATGCAGTTCTGTTATCATTAATATTATTTTTTCTATTAAACTGTATAGAATATTTTTCAGAATATTTGAGAAAAATCACAAAATTTAAAATAAGATAGAAAATCAAAAACACATTTTAAGTGTGAAATTTAATGTGAAGCCAAACAAAATAGTTAATGTTTTAAGATGGCATTATTAGTGATCCAAGATTAAAATTATAGTTTATTAGAAACAAAAAAGTTAAAAGCATCATACAGATTTTGCTCTTTATGCAATTTAAAATTTTCCTCCATTTATTCCAGGTTACATTAAAGTTGCATTATACAAATTGTACCAGAAAATGTACATACAATTTGATGGCCATTAATCCATTATTATTTTTGAAATATCTTTTATATTATAGGCTGTTAAATCCATTTAAGTGAAAGTAAATTTTCATGTTTATATAGTTGCCAGTAGGGATGGACGGGATTGGATTTTTAGGTCGGGACGGGACAGGACGGGATTTTTTTTCCCTCCCAAAAATCGGGACGGGATTGTCCTTCCTTCAGTAAATGGGAAATAGTTGTTCGGGTTTTGAAACTTGATATGGATGACAACAATAATAACAATCACGAAGGCCGTCGTCTGTTGTTTATTGGTTTCGCCGGTCGATCGCTAACGCAATGACGAAAACACTTTGTTGTTGATGTAATATTGGGAGGTAGAAGGAAAATAAATAGTCCAGAGTATTTCTCAATGATTTATTGTAGTCTTCAGTTGCCAGGATTAATAATCCCAGCATTATTAAGCCTTTTGTTCAATTTAAATAAATTGCGAAATCCCGTCCCAAAGAAATCCCGAAGTAAAGCAAATCTCGCTCGATAAACGAAAATTTCCCGAAATATCGGGTCCCGTCCATCCCTAGTTGCCAGATTACTACTACAATTACATTGAGTATTACGTGTATAGACACCATGGACTGTCCCATTAGAAAGGCATGGTCTGTTCGATGATAAAACACAAATGATGTGAAACTGTAAGATCAAACTTCACATTTGTTAAGAATTAACGTAATTGTCAGTCCTAGAGACGGATGCTGTACTGATTTTGTTCATTTTGCAGATGGAAATTTCCATAGACTAGTAATTTAACTCTCAGCAGTTGTAGCTTGCCAGGGTTGTAAACACATGATTATCTTCCTGATTATGCTTTATCGTTCTGAAATCAAGGAAATAATGTAGAAATAAAGTGTGTATACATTGTCTTCATTCTTTTCTAGCATATACACTTAAATCAAAGAACTTCTATT
>JAFIDM010004315.1:69218172-69228971 GCA_023159025.1 Thereuonema tuberculata
ATTTTCGAAGTATTGTTTAATGAAGATGTTTAAGGAGTATTAATATGGTAAGATTATCGTTTTATTCAAAGGATTGGTGTAAGTTTATAAGTATTATTGTTTGTCAGTTATTATCGTAGATCAGTCAGGAAAGTGATCATTTTCACAAGGAACCACAGAAAAAAAATATAAAAAAACAGACAGACAAGACACTCTTGAAATCAATCTCTGAAATCAATCTTTCACCTCATCATAGCAGTTGGGTTTATTTGACTCGTGACAGAGAACCCCAGCTCTGCCAGGAATCTATGAAAATATAGATCTTGTCCCATTTGTATTTCTGAAATGAAAACTTCAAAACCTTTCTCCATTTAGAAGTCATTATTTCCTTTCAGTATTTAAGAAATAACTGAGTTAAATAATTTCGCTTTTCTAAAGCTTTCTAAACAACAACATAGGATGTAGGAAGATTCAAATGTATTTATCTGATAAAAAGTCATATAAAACAATTAAAAACAAACAAAATAATTAAAAAAGACATAAGATAGCATGACTATTGCAGTGCATGTATGGGACACCAGCCATACTGTTAACACACATCCTTACAATTTTAGGTCGAGAAGAAGGTGATTTATTACCTTAGGATATTTCAAGAGTCCATCTTTATAATCCATGTAACAACCATCTACCTGTTGATTCAGCATAAGCTTCTGCCTGCACCAAGGAAAAAAAAAAACTTCATCATTTAACCCTTTCTCCTCCGCTTCTGATCGTTCCTATGCACTGATCTTGTACTACCTTTCGCAAATTGATCTGACCAAATCTCATTGGTCTACTATCCCAATAATTCCATGTCTTTCCATTGGTAGGCTTTGAACCTTCTTTACCTAAAACAAAATCTACCTGACCAAATCTTATTGGTTGGTAATCCTAACAGTTCCTTTAAATTGAAGTCACTTGCTTAGCCCCTCAATATGTTTGAGAAAGATCACCGAAAGCTGACCAAAACTAGTTATACTGTCTTATATCTTTTTAACTATTTTTTAAATTGTTTTATTGGAAATATTATGACTTTGCGTACATTAATATTTTTAAAAATATATTTCTGATATTTAAATCATTCTAGAAAAGTCTTTGGGTGAACTATAATTCTTTGAGTTAAGACACAAAACGTAAAAATTTTCAGCATATTTGTTAATCGATCAAAAAATGGAAACAGCAAATTTTTTTTGGGATTAAAGAGAAATAGAAAATATAACACACTTGTAAAAATGAATAAACAGGATAAAAAAGATGGTAATTAACCGACAGTTTCAGAATACTGAGCATATTCCATCTTCAGGGACGGCACAAACATATAGGACATCACAAAACATTTAGGATGATCCGAGATGGGAATACATAGTGGGAGTGAGGGAAGTGAAGGGATTCCTAAGTGTTTTGTGATGTCCTATATGTTTGTGCTGACCCTGATGATGGAATACTCTCAGTATTCTGAAATTACCGGTTAATTACTATCTTTTTTATCCTGTTTATTCTTTTTTTACAAGTGCGTTTTATTTTCTATTTCTCTTTATTTTAATACACTCACATTAAACCTTTTTGTTGATTGGGAGTAGTGCATAAGGGGATTAATCCTTGTAGATTTGAGCTCTTGCGAGAGTGTATGCTTTTCACAGCATTTGTTGGCATGTTCAACTTGTCTCCTTGCACATTTTGACCACAATTTCATTGGTCAACTCTCATGTCAAGTAAGTCATGTTTTATCATTATAAATTAACACTGGCTTTAATCAGACCAATATTAAATAAAGTCCAATCTCCTTAGAAAGTCTATGAAACATAAAGACAGACATCTAAACAGTCTTCCTTGCTGTAAGACACTTGCTTTACAGTTCAGTACATGAAAGAAGAGCTTATGATGACGTAATTTCCTTATTGATTGATGTTTCCAGGACTTAAAAGTGCCATCTATTGCTAAGATTCGTAACTAAAATCTTATAAACATTACGAAAACATTCTGGTTTTTGTAGTTTCTACAATTACGAATACATTTCTATATTACTATTAGTATTATTTTAATAATTAAAAACGTTCCACACTATTTCCCTCGCTTGGCTGTGCAAAGTTTGTCCTTTTTAGGTCACGCTTATGCGATCACAAAACGACGCCATCTTGGACTGACTGCTCGGAGTTCAAGTTGATGACGTCATGACTGGTGACATTTGCTCCAGACAAAATTGATCGCTATGTAATGACCACATATGGCAAACCCTTCTTTTTTTGAAAATAATATAGATATGTTCAGCAACCCAACTATCAGAATCTGATATTATATTTTCGCACTGTGTTCTAAATTTAACCTGAAATCACTTTGATTTCTTTATCAAGATGTCAGATTTGAATACCTGTATGCTTTGATTATTAGTCTTCAGAGGTGAGAGTTAGATACAGGTCTTCATGAACATTTATTCCTAAGACATGTTTTTGCTTTTTTTTTTTTTTGTCTTATGGTTTTAAAATGTTGGACTATTTACAGTATTTTGAAATTAAAAACATTCAGTTATTGATATAGTTTTGATAAGATTCTTAACCAACAATATTTTTTATTTATATTAGGTTTTCTTTGTTTTTTATAGGACGAATGTTTTACAAATGTTCTAAACCAAATGGATGCAACTTCTTTCACTGGCAGGATGATAATTCTCCCTCAACTTCTGCAGCTCCTAATAACAGACCAAACAAGTAAGTACTTACAAGAGTAGCTTCAAACTCATTACAATTCGTAATGAATTGAAGGAGTTGAGCTTGGCGGGAATAAGCCTAGTCATCATGGAATATCATTCTCTCTCAGGAATTGCATTTTTAAGTAGTTTTCTTCATCCCAAGTGTATTATCTCTCACAAGGACAAGGTCTCTGGGATTTTGACCAAACATATGTTGAGGATGGTGAACTATGTACACGAGCCAAGTTTGGCCTTGTCACCAACAAGGGGAGGGAAGTTAGAGGAGGGTTCAAAGTTTTCTCATGGAAATCTATTGGGAACATATTATTTTTTTACCATAGAATGTAGTTGATAAATGAAAGGATCAATGTTAATTCATGTTTTCAAATTATTCAGTGAATAACCAATCAGAAATAATCTAATACAAACAAAACTGTTAAAAACTGTTTTTGGATTGGAAGACTGGATTGCGTTTCTTGTCTGGCTCATTTCAGGAGGCTGACATAGATGTATTGTAGTTGGTGTGAACAGGTGTATTGTTTCGACCACTTAGTGGAAAGTGCCCAGGAACAAGAATTTCATTATCATAATTACTATTATTATATTATTATTAATTTCGGTTAATTAATTATTAAATTTGGTTTGATGTTTAAATTTTTGATAAGTTGTTTTTTTTTTTTTTTTATGTTTAAAAATTGAATCCTGTTCTTAATAGAATAAGAATCTGTCTGTAGATTCTGTAGGTTAATATTTTTACATTAGTTATTTATGAACCAGAATTATTATTTTTATATTAAGGGAATATTAATTTATACAATAGAGATAAAAAGTATTTAACAATATTTACATGGAGATTATGTAAATTACAAAAAAAAAAGGGGTAATTGATAGCAGGGTTATAGAAATCTATAAAGTTAGACTTTGCTATTAACAAGTAAGAAACAATAATCTAACAAGTAAGACAGTGAAAAAGTTATTTAACAAAATTACACAGAAATATACATAATAGGGTATACAGTTAAAGTAATTTAAATTTAAAGCTAAAATATATAGAAACTATAGTAGCTATAAAGGTTTTGTTTATACCATAAAAAACAATATAATAAAGATTTATGAATTATTTTATTGGGGAATTTAAGGCCATCATACATCTCAATTAAAAATAAAATATACGTACAATTAAAATACAAGAGTACTTTCGAAATGACCAACATTTCTTTGTCAAGTGGTTGGAATAAAATAATTTTCTGAAATGGTGGCTTGACCTTTTCTGTTTCATGGAAAATGAGAGTAATATCATTCAGATATTAGTTATTTTACAACATTTGCATTTTTGAATGTTAATTTTAAAAAATGACAAAATATTTGAAATTTTAATTATCTGACGATTGCATTACACCATCTTTTTATACATGTTTTTTCCTTCTTGTTTTCAATTTACCTTTTCTTGATGACTGGTAATTTTTTTCAGTTTCAGTATTTTTTTTTTTTTTTTTTAATTTCTATCCTAAATGATCTTTTTTTTTTTTTTAAATTTATTTTAGTTCTTTCAATCACTTTAACAATGGAGCTGGAGGGAGTGCAGATGTCCTGTGCCAGTGCGGTTTGCCTGCTAAAAGGTAATTTATTACTTTTTTTTGAAATTAATAAAATATATTTTTTATTTTAATTTGTGATGAATAAAAATGTGTGATGTAGAGATTATCTTGAGAGGAAAGAAAATCTTCTGAATCTTTCAACAAACAAAGACAAATCAGTCATCAATAATACAGCCCTGATAAAGAGAAAAATGAAAATAAAATGCACTTACGTGTACAAAAGAATAAACAGGATTAAAATGATGGCAGTTTACTGATAGTTTTGGAATACTGTGCATATTTCATTGTCAGGGATGGCACAAAACACTTAGGACATCACAAAACACTTAGGTAGAATACCTGGGTTAGATACATAAGTATCTAACTCTAATATCAAACTTGAAATTTTTTTCACAGTTACCTCTCATAAAGTTCTCTTTATACTGTAAATATAAAATTTTTATTAGGTCCCCCACCAGAGATATTGGGGCTCAAACTTTGAAAAAAAAATGAAAAACGAACATTTTTCAAGAGCTATAACTAAATTAGGAAGCCAGTAACAGAGCTGAAATATTTTTTGCTAAACCTTTGGATGTATATCTTTTTTCAAAAAAATTTATAGTTTTTCTGTTTCATTCCTTCGTGCTAAAAAAAAAAAAACGGAACTTTGATTTTTGTCCAAAAGCAAATATCAGTTTCGGTTCTAAATTTCAGCCATTTGCATTAGAAATATGGTAAAAAGGTATAGGACATAAAATGTAGCTTGAAATGTGCTGAAAATAATGTTTTTTAGTGCGGCTTTCTATCATTTTTTTTAGCTGAGTTATCAAATTTACCCCAACTATCTGCAAAGGCCAAAAATGCCGGAAACCATAACACAACAATGGACGCCATTTTTAAGCGAAGTCAAATAAAAAAAAAAAAAATAATGCCTGTTTTGAACTACTCATGCATAGGGGTAACAACAGTAAAAAAATCATTTTTTTTTTAAAATGGTCGACCAACCAGTGCTGGACCGTTTGGTATGGATTGACCCTTACCCTTGACAGTAACCATTTTTAGTTCAGACCCCCGACTTCTCAAAGAAGAAGAGACCAATGATGAATTTAGCGGTGAAACCACACCAGATTGTAATTATTGGGCTGATGCATAGGGGTTTCCACAAATGCATGTGGGTTTTCTGTAGCCCAGATGTGGCAGTTGTGCATGTTGACACTGCCATTAAGTGTGAAATGTGCTTCATCTGTCCACAGTGCCTTGAACAGCCAATCTTCATTGTCGTCCATCTGCTGGAAAACCCAATGGGCAAATTCTTGACGCTTCGTGAAATCGACAGATTGCAGTTCCTGCAAGTGTTGAATTTCGTAGGGATATCTCTTCACGATGATTCGCAGTGATCTCCGTACAGTGCCGTACGATATGCCAGTTCTTCATGAAATGTTGCGAGCACTGGATTCCCATGTTGGGAAACTGTTGATAGTTCATCCACCATGTGTTCGACATCCTGCACAAAGGCAAGAATGTTCGGGATCTTCCACTTTCTGCTTCCAAAAAACTCGTATCTTCAAATTTGGTTATTATTTGCCTCAGTGCTGCACAAGTCGGGGGTCCTTTGCATATCTTGCATGGTTCGATATGCACGCAATGCCGCACTGGCACATTCTGTGTTCTGATAATAAAGTTTCACTAGGAGGGACTTGGTCATGCAGTGACCACATTCCAATGCATACAGTACAGTAACTACAACAAGGAAACAACACCACTGTCACCTTCACATTCCGAGCGTAGCTACTTTCTACTATCAATATTCCACAAATTACTGCATTTTCAAATTTTTAGTTACTTTTGAATCACCTGGTATAAAGGTAAACAATTAAAGTAAGGAGTGGCCAACAAATATCCCTCCTCATGTATGTTCGACAGGGGAGTAACCTAAATTTCACTAGTTTATGAATTCTACTAAAAATGTAAGAAGGAATAAAAAATATTAAAATTGGCTAGTACGTAAGAATGTAATTATTCTGCAATTATGATATATAAAAACTGATTACAGTCGGACCTCGATATAAGGTCACCCCTTGGGACCTCGTGAAAGTGACCTTATAAGCAGGGTGACCTTACAACCGATTGATACGCATTTGTCAATAAATAAGCATTATAGAAATACAGTATAATTCTTTATAAAATTTAATACGTACAAAAATATCAGTTTATTAGGTTATAATTTTTTAATTTAGTTGAACCAATTAAACAAATTAATGGAATCACAAAGAAATTATTTTTTAAAAATTTTAATTTGGAATAAAGTTGTATACAAATAGTACTAGTATGCGCAAGCGAAGTACTGATGTTCAACTTACCTTATTTTAAAAAATTCATAATACAGGACTGTCGCGATTTTGGTTTCATCTTTTGTACAATGTTTTCTAAGTTTTGTAGTTTCTGAAAATTTAATGCTCTGAGCGCTTCTGCTTGTGTCAACGCTTCACTTTCAGTATCACTGTCGTTATCCTCACTTTCTAATGCATTGGAATCTAAAACTTACGAAACAATTTCGGAAATCGAAGCTTGAGAAGTGGTAGCAATTTCATCATCAATTCTCACATATTCACTTTCCCCTTCTATAGCACAGCCGCGATTTCTGAGATCTTGTATTAACACAGGTAAAGGAATATCGTCTTCATCATCTTTTTTCCTAGAATTTGAGGGGATGAAGTGCTTTGTGAAAAAGCTGTCCCCTCCATCAGTAGGAGAAATGACGCCGATAAAAGATCGTACCCACGGAAAAATTCTTGGAATTGAATCAGTGGGGCACTGAAATCACAGACAAAAGTGACCTTATATACGATTACTGTATTTAAGACCGGACCATATATCCGATAATCCATATCAAAGAATTCCTGAGCCGGGACTTTAGAAAAGTGACCTTATATGCAGGGTGACCTTACATCGAGGTCCGACTGTATTAATATTACAATAAATTTGATTTGGATTGATTTGGATATTTTTAAGGCAATGCTCCAATTGCTTAGTTTGTTTCAGAATTAATAATTGAAAGGCTTGTTTTAATTGTGCTTGTGCTGGAATATTGATCTTTTATTCATCATTATGTATTATTATTTATCATTTTAGATTTTATGTAAAACAACGTATATTTGGTAAAACCTTACCCAACAATAAAACCTGAACTTAAATCACATGTATGAATATAATATTTGTTTTAATTGGTATAGTGATAATATGTGCATTGATTTGGGTATTACATTTCTAAATCTACTTATACAGAATCCTCATCTAATTATTTGACTGATTTTAATATTATTAACAACATTAACTTAAAATACATATCTGTATTTACATTGTTGACAAACAAATAGAGGGGAGTATGCACACAATTAGATGCTTCAACCTGGGTTGTAGGGTGATAAGTCTGTTTTACTCTTATACTATGCTAACACTTGCAGTTATGTTACACTTTAAAGAATTTGAGGGAATTTTGATTAAAACTATCTCAGAAATCTCAAAATCAGAGAATTTTTGGTCTTCAAAACTAAATGTAAATGTTTCTTCAAAGCTTTCATTTACATCTCAACAAAGAAAGAAATTGAGTTGGTGATACACAGTCTGTTGTCTCTTAGTAACAGACATTAGGAAGGGAACAATGTAGTATATTGTGTATGTTTTTCCAAAGTCAGAATCTTACATAACTATTGTAAATATTTGAAACAAAGATTTCTGTCAAAATAATTTATTTCAATAATAAATGAAAATAAATAATTTTCTTTTAACTTTTTCATTCATTCAAATATAACAGACTGACAGTTCAAAAAGAAGGTCCCAATCAGGGAAGGGAGTTTGATGTCTGCAGCAAAAACCGAAATGAGCAATGTAAGTTTTTTCAATGGGCTGATGAACCTCCACGTACATCAAATAATTTTTGCCAAATGCCTGCACCAGGTAAGTTCTATTTTAATTGCATTTTAAAAGTAAATCAGTTCATATTTTCTTTCTTTGGTGGATGTTTTGGTCCAACTGGAATTCCTGAGCTTATTTGAGCTATTGTGGGATCCTGTACTGGTAGCCAAGTGGCAATACTCTTCTCTGATGGCTGGAGGAATGAATTGAATTCATTTGGGGATTTTTCAACACAGGATTCACCTCCAGACAGGTCCTAGGGTTCACCCTGCCCTATCTGAAACATGGACCGGGTTTCATGCCTCAGGTTTGGCGCAGCTTAGCCGCAGCTGCTTTTGCGCCATTAAACACCAATCAACCAACCAACCATGCCTCAGGTTTAAAGCATGACTGACCACCCGATCTCAACTGAGTCCTGTTTGTCGGAAATACCCTACCTCCCATAACCTGAAGAGCCACATTGGTCTGTAGTGGAATAGTCTAGCTTGAGCTGCAAGGAAATGGAAATATTTCCAATCATAGACTAGAAATTTTAGCAAAATGTTTAATTTAAAAATTTGCTTTATTTCTACTCTAAAATACAGGATGGGCATAAAAGAATGGTGGGGTTTCAAAGATATGTAATGTCGTTCATGTTCGATGATGAATTGTAACATATGCATAGCATCGACATGCTGCAGGTGTTTAAGTGTCAGTTTAGGCTCACTTGGTGGCATTGACTTTGAAAAATGGCGACCCAGAAAAGGCTTTCTGCATGCTCTGATTTGAAGTGTCGAAATCACTCATAACAGTACGACGTGAATTCCGTTTATGTTTTCAGAAGGAAAAGTGTTCACATTGAGGGACTTTTGAGTGACACACATCAAACTTGGACAGTTGTACTTCCAGATGAGAGATGTCATGAGTGGATATGTTAAGCAATACAGAAAATACATGTCTTTGAAACCCCACCATTCTTTTATGCCCACCCTGTACTTTTATTTTTGCAAACTCACAGTTAAATAGTATTGACTTAATTATTAAAGGAAAACATTATAAAAGTCAGTTTTCCATGAATTTTATAATATACAACTTACCACAATATATTCTTCCAAATTAAACATTGATTAATTGAACCAATGGTTGAACCAAACCTTATTTCTTACAACATTTGTGAAATATATTTTCAAATTATGAGAAAATATGAATTTCATAAAGAGTAGAATTCTTATTGCTGCAAAGCAATTTATTCTTTATCTTGATGTATTGACATAAAATTTCATATTTTGTTGACATTATATAATTTATGCTACAGTGTTTAAGTTACAATACACAAGATAAAAATTGCAATGTAGTAGATTCTTAATTATATAAGGAACATTTTCCTGTTTTTCTTTCACATAAATTATAAAATTTAGAAATAACTAAATCGCCAGGCAATATGTTTCCATTCTGAAATTTAAAAAAACAAATCACACAGTGAAGTTATTTGAAAGCCATATCAGAGCTAACAGTAACATTCACAAAAATAAACTTTGGAGTAACACACTCATTTACACTGTTAGCTAATAGTAGTCTATACTGTAGCTTAATATATTGTTGCTTATTACTGCAGCAATCATAAGCAGTAATTAATCCTCAGTGGAATCATTGGCACACCTTTTGATGTCGTCAAGGTTATAGAAAGGGTGTGGCAATTACTAATGAAGTAATCATTCCAGATATATCAGTGATGTTATTTATTATTGTAATTCTTTATAACATATTATTATTGCATGTTAAATATTTCTTAGTATCAGTTTCACTAATTAATGATTTGTGTTTTGAATAACTGCTGTCGTGGACTTCTAGGCATGATTAAATGTTAGCGATTTTATTATACAGTAAACATTCATTGAACTTAAGTTATATCTTTTTGCACATCCAATCCTAGTGAGTCATAACTCATGAAGAGTTTTCTTAAAATTCTGTTTTCCAGCTTACAATTGTGTTTTGATTGCCACCACCATTGAAGTGACAAGTTATTATCATCTTTTTCAGAAGTCACTGACGTATGCGGTGCCGTAACATTTAACACATAAATTTTGTTGTTGTTCAGTCTTTTAGAGCTTTTTTGATTGTAATAACCAGTTTATTTTTGAACTATACTTTTTTTTTACTGTTGCTGAAAAATGAAGTATTCTTTATTTAAATTTTTATATTATAAGTCCTTCAAACCAGGTCACTACGTTATGCAATAGGGCAATATACATTACCATTATGTTTACTCAAATTTTTGTGATCTTTGAAGTTTTAATGTCGAACATTATTTTTATAGTCCTAATAAAAACTAGGGAACATGAGTCAATGAAGTTATCTTCTGTGGTGTACCCTATCGTATAGTTGTTCATGTGGGAAATGTTGTTCCTATGGGTTCTATTACAGTCATCTCAGTATCAAGTTCATCCCTTCATGGCTACAGTTCATCTTCACTTGAATTAGCCTTTCCTGCATGAAATTACACTTTCTCACAAGCTATATATTCTCACCAAATGGTTCTAAGAAAATAAAAACTAGTTTTAATTGCTACAGTGCCTTAACATTATAAAGTAATGTTGGGATAAAAAAATCAAGGACTTTATACA
>JAFIDM010004315.1:69229071-69256993 GCA_023159025.1 Thereuonema tuberculata
TAAAGGATTAAATTTACATTCAACATGTTTTGTTATCGTATATCTTTTTATTCTTTCCGCTACATACATAATGGTGTAATCAAATGTGTTAATTGTGAACTTGTTGTTCTATTGGCTGCTACATTTATATAAAAAAACTATCAGCTTTTAAAATTGAACTTCTAGAGTTCAGTTGGTCAAGCCATTCAATATTCTTTTTTCATTGACGAACCTGTCACCATGACAACTTAAGTTTGACCTCTCTTGAGTAACGTGTTTGCTATTTTCAAAGCAAATACGGATAATTGATGTTAAGGAAAAAAAAACATGAATAAAAAACTCAATTCAAAAATTTGATCTTTTTATTTGTATGCAAGAAGTTCTTAAAAAAAACCTGGAATCTACTTTTTTTTTTTTTTTTTTAGTTCATGAAAACAAGAAGAGAGCGTTTCCGCATTTGTAATAACTAGATTCTAGATACAAACCACCACTTTAATTTTTCATTTGCTTTTAACTTAAATTCAGTTATTAGTAATCAGATGTTAGCACGGACCAAAAATATGGATTAGAAGTATATGCCTCGATTACCATTCCATCGTTGGAGGTCAATGCAAATTGTTTGCTTTCGTTAGTGAGAATTAATTGCGTACCCTCGAACACCATTCACCAACTTTTCCCCTTCCCCCGACACTCACAAAAGAACAGTGATCTTCCTTTCGGAGAGTAGGTTAAAAACCAGATTCGTAAATACTCGTCATAAACACTTATCGTTCAAGAAAAGTTCTGATTTATGAACTTGGGTGAGACTTAATTCGGATATGTGTAAACGTGAATTCGAAACCGATAGGTCAAGTGGTAAAGCGGTTGTGGCTGGAAGAGCCTGGTTCAATTCTTAAACCGTGGAGGTCGGAATTTTACTTTGAATGCTTCACTAGGTCCAAAAGTTCACCAGCTTTCAGTGAAATGGGTACCGGATTTCTTGCCATTGGTTAAAAGCGGGTGAGCTTCGGACTACCCCTTCGACCATCTTCGTGAGATTCGTCTAGACCAGGGGTTCTCAACCGGGGTCCATGCAATATTCTTCGGGGTCCACAAGGATCTCATTGAATCGCACTTATTTTAAAATGGTTTATTATGAATTATTATCGTGTGTAGAATATGTATTATTTACCACTGTAGAATAATTTATTTGCATTAAATTAGTTTTCATTCAAAATAAAGCATAATCATTTGCTATTTCGTTGTTTATTAATATAACCCCTTTTTAGCTATGAGGGGGTCCACCAAAAAAAAAAAGAACGGAAAAGGGGTCCATGGGTAAAAAAAGGTTGAGAAACCCTGGTCTAGACATTCCTACCTCCTGCACTGCTTACCTTACTTTGAGGATTAAAAGCTTTATGTTTTAATCTTTAAACTTAAATTTGCATAAGTTCATTTTGTATATTTTATCTTAAAAGAAATATGAAGTTCTTTAAAAATCATTGAGCCTAACTTGTTTCACTTGAAAAGGCTTCTTAAAATCTTTGTGAAGTTGTTTTTTTTTTTTTTAATAAGTAAGCTTATAAGTAATATCCGCGATATCCAGTTCTCGCACTGCTGCTGTAGAAAAACTCGTTTATTTATTTATTTATTTATTTATTTATTATTTTATTTTTTTGAATTCCTTTTAAGGCATTTTGAAAGCTGTCTTCAAGAAACTACTTTAATTTTTGAAGGATTTAAATGTTAATGATTTTAAATAGAAAGATGCAGTTGGGATTTAGGTAATAAAAAAATGGGGAGACCACTATTTATTTTAAGGCCATAGAACCTTTTCAGATCAAAAAGATTTAAAGACACACTTATACAAAATAGACGATCCATATACTGGTTCAAATTTTTTCTGTGAAAACGTAAATATGTACACAGAAACCGTGATCTCATAAGCCTGCTTTTTCATTACAACAGACTAAAAACAAAAGCAAAAAAGCTTTGAATGTAAAATTGAAATAAAAGAAACTCTACTTTATTCAAAAACATTTTATTTCACTGTCTTTCTTCCTTTCAATATTAAGTGTCCCTCCTTTTTCTTGTACTGAATGCTTTATTTCCTTTGAGACATGTTGCAATTAGAAAATTGTAATAGAAAATCAAAAAGCAAAGTTTTCCTCAGGTAGATTTCTTTAGAATAATTACAGTGTATTGTATTATTATCTAACAACATCACATCTTATACCAAAAATCGGAATCAAATTGCACTGTGGATAACTAGCGGAATCTAGTGGCAGCTGTGCGAACTATTCAAATGTCTAGCGGCAATTATATTGAGATACCGAGAAACTTTAAAAAAAATCGGCAGTTCTGTTTTAGTACAAGCTTTGACCTACTCCTTTAATAGTCTGCTTTAACCCTTTGATATTATAGATTTTTTTTCTTTTTTTTTACAGACAATGTCTGAAAGCTTGAATCATCCGGAAAAGCAGCCCGGATGATAATTTTGAAACCCTTTTTGTTTTACAAAACGAATTCACTTTGTTTTGGACTTCAGCATGATCTGAGCAAATACACGGTAACCCTAGATACAGCACAATACGCGAAATGCAATGACAACAGCTTTCCTAATTAAACAACGAAAATACAAATTAATTTTGAAACCAATCAAGCTAATAATTTCCGACTCTTCCAAATTTTACTATGAATAAAAATTGAATAATTCTTTTCTACAATTATTCTTATGACGTCGAAAAGAATATTAATAATATGCGAATGTCATTGAATAAATGAGAATCCGCAATGAAGTAAATATTGTTTATAAACTTATTTGAAACTTAAATCTTGTGAATAGAATTATTCTTAATGTCTTAGAAACAAAGAAAAGTGTGTTAGAAGAGGATTATTTCAATGTTTACTGTGGCTTTGTATCAATAAGTGTTTCGATATTGATGATCAAAAAAATAAAGAACACGTAAAGAGATGTTTCACTCTCAAGTTGCTTCTTCTCGTGTATTTGGGTTGGGTTCGCACTGAAGTGCTACATTTGTGTCCGAAGGTCCGTGTTCTACGGATTTCTATTGTTCCCAATATTGCGAACAGAATCCAAAGAAATTGAAAGGAAAGATACTGAGGTGGTTCCCCATTCATGCTGATGCCGGGATTCGAACCCAGGTTTCCACAACTGCCTCGTGAAAGGCCTTCTTCTAGACCACTAGGCTATGCCGGAACAGCCGTGCATTTAAAGGAGTACACTAAAAAGAGTGAGGGAGCTTGCGATGAGGTACATTAAACACATTGATGGGAACCAATAAAATAGCGTAGAGGGCCGAGACGGGTCTTACTAATTCAACTTATTGCAACCTATATGTTTTATATCCTACTAATACAATGATATCCTAATATATCATGTCTTTAAACCTTTATTATGTTCTTCAACCCGCTTTTGTTTGTTAAATAGATTCTAATCTTTTTATTCTGGCTTGAAAAAGGGAAGATGAACACTTCCCGAAAATTTGCTTTTAGTATTTAAATAAATATTTTTAAATACTAGTGTGATGAGTTGCGGAGTTTATTTATTTATATTCTACTTCAATCGAACTGTAATATTTTTTTCTGAGATTGAAAACTAAAACTCCAATCTGTTCTTTATTCAGGTTAAAAAAGGTAAATAATTTAGACAATTTTAACAAAAAACATGAGAATTTAATTTACATTTACTTTTTTTTTCTTTCTTTTTTTAGGAAACTGAAAAATTACGTTAAAGTTCTAAATAGCAAAATGGATCCTGTAGGTCACTGGTGCAGACACTAAGAAGCTGGCTTCAATCTCCTGTGGATTCAGAGATTTTTCGCAGGTGATTTCTCCTTCCGAGAAATGTTTCCTAGGGTTACTCAGCCCTCACAAAGTGATGTATCCCCAAGGGGTGAAGAGGTTTGCACGGACCAGCCACTCTCAACTGGTCACAGAACAGAGCTCCAAGAACTATCTACACTGTATAAAATGCTAATGTTTAACTTCTTAACTTAAAAAGTGTTACAGTTTTCGTATTTCTTTTTTATTTATTTTTGAAGGCATTAAAATAAATTCTTTAACCATTGCTTTATTCTGAAGCATTTCTTTTTCCTTCTTCATAATGAAAATTAGAAAAGGTTAAATTCAAAAGATACGTTATCCTCCACCACTATCTGTTTTTTTTTTAATCCTTACATTTTTAGCACATTTAAAATTTATAAATAATACTTTCTTCAAAACTTAAACTTCAGAAGCAGCATCAACATGGTCACAATAAAAAAAAAATATATTATATTCAATATTAATTATATTATAATTAATATTAAAAAAATTAAATAAATATATATTTTTTTAATTTTTTAATTACGGTGCCCTTTTTATTTTGTTTTGATAATTAATGTATTATCTATCAATTCAATTTTACTTAATATAATTGTAATAATGTTTTTGTTTGTTTTCCTTATTTTTCAATTTGTTTTCTTCGAAGGTAAACAAAGGGTTGACTAATTACGGTAGAGATATGTTTCGATATCAGGCAGTATATTCTAACCGTCGTTCACCTGTTAGTGGGATAGATATATTCCATAACGCCGAAAGCAATCAATTCCGAACGTTCGATGACTGCGCCTCTCTGGCGGAAGAATCGAGAACTACTAGTGTTGTGTACTGTATTTTTATTTTCATTTATTTCTGATGTGAAACTAAGCAATAAGTAATCAATGCAATTCAAATATTCTATTTTTAATACTCAAGTATTATTTCTACTTCATTATTTATGGTGGATTAAAAAGTTGTTGAATTAATTCCTGCCTTTTCTATTAAATTTTGCGATTCGACAACGACTTATAAAATTGTTATTTTTGTATTATTATTCCGTTATTGTTACAAATATGCTGGTTATTTAAAGCTTTAAACCAGAGATTCTCAAATAATTAGGCACGATCTCAAAAGGGATACGAGCAACTGATTCAAGCAATTTTTTTCTTTCATAACTATTTTTTGTAGTGAATTAATTGTAATTAAAAAAATTGAAATTAATATAATATTAACTCATTATTATTTCAATGAAGCAATAACTAATTGTTCAATATCTCTTCAATTTAAACGTTATAATCTAAAGTGGAATTTATTGTATAGAGATTTTTAATTTTTTTTTTTAGATTAAATGCTTTTTTCTTACTTGAATTGAAGACAGGCCATGTACACTCCAATCCCTTAAATTTGAGGGGGAACGTGACAATAACATGTGAAACATTTGAAGATCACTGCGTAAAATATTACGAATAAAGTCGTATTATTATTATTGAGTATTCATAAAATAATAAAGCACTTAAATGGCAAATAAAATTAATAAAGGATTTGATTACATTCACGTACTTTATTTTTTCATTGTTATTTTTTCTTAGGCATAATTTTATTTTTCCTTTTTAAAAAATATGCATTTGTAAAATGTAATATGTAAGCCATACATTGTATTTTTATTTTAAATTATATCAAAAGGTAATTTACTATGAATTATATTTGGTTAATTATGCATATAATTTAAATATAATCTTAATATTTTTTTTAAGTTTATATTATTCATTTAAAGCTTTTTAAAATTAATTCACTTGTATAAAAATATTTTTAAAGTAATCATTTTTGTAGTTTATTTACTGTTAATGAATATTATTACGCTTTGTTTTGTTTTCAGAGTTACTTTTGTTAATATTATGAAGCCTAAATGATTTCTGCTGCTTATATATGCAAAACGGGTGAGTGAGTTTGAAACGAAGCCACAAGATGGCGGTTTTCGTGACCTGCAAAAACCAATAAAACGGTTGGGTTGTGAAGAAGTGTTTCTCCGAGTGACGTCAAATACGAGTGGTCCTCTTCTGTCCGCGCATGGGCAGTGCTTTCGGACGAATTGCGGCAGGGTGTGTGACGTCGACGTAGTGACGTCGTTCCATCTCTGTGGCGACTGCGCGTCGGGTGTGCGCATTGGGTCCGTCCGCTATGAATGGTGGCGGATGTGGCGTCGACTGACGAAGACCCGAGAGCGCCGCGTTGGCTGCTGGCAGGACGCGGGGCATGGATGCGTTGGCGACGGCTGTTCAGTAGCCGGCAGCCGCAGCAGCAGCATCGGATGTCCGGTGCCACCCAGGAGGATCGCACGGGGGCGGATTTGAGCCGGTGTTTGGCCGGCGTGGCAGGGGCCCAGTCTCGTGCCCGGTCCCAACCTCCAGCCGCAACGGCCATGGGCAGCCCCGAGGCCGGTCAGGAGGTGAACGGGCACGGGGTCGGGCCTTTGCGAACGGCTGTTGCCCTCGCTGCAGCAGCCGGGGGACGATCCCTCACCCTCGGCGAACTGTGGCAAAACGACCGGTTTCTTAACAGCTTCTTCCTTTATTTCGGTCCTCACGAGAGACGGACATTCGCACAAGTCTGTTCCAAATGGCGCGATGTTCTCTATCAGCCTAGATTCTGGCAGGGATTGATGCCTGTCCTCCATTGCCGCGAGTTGCGTGGGACAGTGGGCAAAGCGGCTGCCGATATGGCTCGTGTGCGGAAGCAGTTGTATGCCAGTATGCAGAAGAGAGGATTTGACGGCGTCTGTCTCCTCGGAGCCAACGACGAGGACGTGTACGATCTTATCAATAACTTTCCTCCGTGCGCCAAGCACGTCCACCGCGTGGCCCTTCGTTGTGCCTCGGTCACCGATAAGGGCCTGGAGACCCTGCTCGACCATATGCAGTGTGTCTATCAGTTGGAGCTGTCCGGCTGCAACGAGATCACCGAGGCCGGGCTGTGGGGATGCCTGAACCCACGCCTCGTGTCCCTTGCCATCTCCGACTGCATCAACGTGGCGGACGAAAGTGTCGGAGCCGTGGCGCAGCTTCTCCCGTCGCTCTACGAGTTCAATCTGCAGGCGTACCACGTCACAGACGCAGCGCTCGGCTACTTCAGCACCAAGCAGGCAACGTCGCTCAGTATCTTACGACTGACTTCTTGCTGGGAGGTGACTAACCACGGACTCGTTAATATCGTCCACGCACTCCCAAACCTCACTGTCCTGAGCCTCAGTGGCTGCAGCAAAATCACTGACGATGGTGTGGAATTAGTCGCCGAAAACCTCCGCAATCTCCGTTCCCTTGATCTGTCGTGGTGTCCTCGTATTACCGATGCAGCTCTGGAGTACATCGCCTGTGACTTGACGCAGCTGGAGGAACTTACACTTGATAGGTAAGAAACACCACTCCTTTCAATTACAGTAACTTAAAAACCTTAAACGTATCCTAACATGTTCGTTTCGATCGTTAAAATGCATTGTTTATGTGTAGCATTCGCAAAAGAATGTCAACACTTGATGTATACAGACATTTTTTTAATTAGTTCAAGAAAAAACCCAACTATATTTGTATTTTGTGAATACCGAAGTCGCCTTTTGGTTTCATAATTCAGCAAACGTAACATCAATGACATAAGCACACATCACTGTTTATACAACGGAGATCCTAAAGAACTTATCTCCCGTTTCCAAAAAATTACCTAAAACCATTAATGAATTATGCTTATCCAGTCCATTATCAACACATAATCTGTAAAAAATGCACTCCATATTATTGCTTGTTCACTGCAATATTATTCTTAAAATGACCCTACATGTGTAAGGATCGTAGTTCAATGTTGTTGTTGTGTGTTTTTAATATGTATCTACAGTAGTTAACATTGTTTTCAAAGTCACGCTTAGGTGGTAATAAATATGTTTAGAAATAATTTATTTTCCTTTTTACAAAATAAAAGTAAACGGTTTGATTCATTTGTATTTTTTTACAGCATCATAAAGAGTATTTGTGATCAACAGTGTGTTAAGGTTTCTTATAATTTTAAAAATAAATATTGTATAATTTGTTCTCTCGTTGATTTCACGTTTCTATATGAGCCGTAAATAAAAATTAGCGGTGAGTCAAACCAAAAAAACCTTCGCTTTGTTAAAAACCCTCAATAACAAAATGGATAATCAATATTTCACAAGCCTATTAAGTAGAGCATTGACACGGAATCACTGTCGATATATTGACTCAGCAGCCAAATTGGCCCAAGAGATTGTTGTCGTATGGATTTTAGTAATTTAATGAAGAAAATACAAAATGGATTTCGTATTTTTCAGAAAACTGTATCACGGGAATGCGGTATAAAAAACTTTTTATCAATTTTTAAAACTGATATTTGGTTTTGTTTATTTATGATTTTGAAGGTATCATCTTTGTTTACCACTAAAGATAATGTGAGTTTTATCGAATTAGATGTCTAGTATTGAAAGATCCAAAGAAAAAAATACCTAGAACCAGATATCTGGAGTTTTCTAATAAAACAACACTTTTATAATCACAATAGTCATAATTATAACAGTCACCATTAAGTTTATGTCAGCTGTTAATTCAACTACTATGTGAGGAAATAAATTGTGAATTTTCAGTCAAAAACTTAGTTCCTATGTATTAACTTCTTTAAATATTCAACAATTATTGTTATAGAAGCCATTTTTAGAGCTTTTACTAATCATATTTTAATTGATAGTTGCAAATGTTGAAATAGTTTAATGATTAAGTGAAAGCTTTCGAAAAGACTACAGATTGTTCTGATATCGTATGAAATGATCCAATCTTTCTTGATTTGCTTTCAATGAATCTGTTTTTATCTAATGGTGTTACTTTGTTGCCTGAAGGCAGTTTCCCTGTTTTCTTAAGATTATTACAGCTTGAAATAAAAAAAAAAATAAAAATCTCTGAAACGAAATGAAGGAAGTTGTTCTTTCACGGTAAAATGAACTGAAGTTTTCACCTGACTTCCTTTATCCGCAGTTGCCATTAAGACAAATTAAAAAGCTACGGATTGTAATTAAATAATAAGATAATAAATTATCTCAAGATTTTTAGTAAAGCTTATATATGTTATTTTCCCTCAAACAATTCAAGAAAATTTTCATTTTTATCAACAATAGGCAATTGTTATTTATTGCCTAATGGGAAAATAGTAGCTACGTTTAAAAGAGTTAATCTAAGAGCGTGAAAGTGAAATTAATAAAATATACACAATAAATCTGTGTGAATTGTTGGTAGTGGGAATCTTGGACGTGTGTTACGACTTTTTTGTAGAACTCCATCAGCAAGATTTAGCCAGTTGTGGAACAGCAAGTGGATAATATGGAAGGTCATGGATCTCACGCTCGTCCAAAAAAAAATATTGCTGAGATAATTTATTGCAATCAGTGCAGATTCAAAGCCTGTCCGAGCAAAATGATAACCACTAAAGGCTTTTAAATAAAATATAAAATAACATCAAAGCAACATTTTATGCAGAAATACAGGCATGTTCATGGTCTGCTGAAATCGTATTCCTTTACTTCCCATTTATATAAGTTCGGATTTTTTTTCTTTTTAAATCAGGATTATTTTTTTAGAGAATCACGAAAACGTTTCAGATTATTCAGTTATCAGATTGTGTCCCATTGATTTATTATCCCCCAAAATAAATTTCATCGAAAAAGAAAAAAAAAATTAAAATATTGATAAAGCTTGATCATACTGTCGATAACTTTGAAGTACTTGAGAGCATGATTTAATCATAGGTTTTCAGTGAATATTTTTAGATTTGTAAAGATATCGTCCTGAAAACGTCTATATAAAGTTACATTCTGTATTAAAAAAATTTGATATACAAAAGCTCAGACAAACAATCGGCTCTAAAAATGAAGTTTTTTTTTTTTTTTTTATTTCTTATACGAAATGTAAAAACAATTTATGATAACTGAAATGTAAAATAAAATTATTTTTTTTGTTAACCATTAACTTATTTTAAATTACGACAATTTTTATACATGAAAAGTCTGGAATAAGGTAAAATTTTATCTTTGAAGTGAATCAAAACCAATAAATTTGTTTACACTATTTTCAGTTCAGTGTGATGCAGAGATAACAATATGTAAATTTTGGAAACATCTTCGCTAAAATGGAAATAAAAAATATTTTTGAGAGTTCATTACATTTCTGATTTCACCGTAATTTTATTATTGAAGAAAAGTAGCTTAAGAATATTTTCTAATTATAATAATTAATAGAATGCGTAGGATTTCGAATAAAGTTATTTAACATTGTAAGGGATTTTCTTTTTTTTTTTGTAGTCAAAAGTTATATCTGCAATATTCTCGTTTTGAAGCAAAAATTGCACCATATGAAGTCCTGAAAAATGCTTCTTTTGTTCAAATAAAAGCAACTAAACATTTTCCTTAGAAATAATGATAAAACCGATTGAAAATTATAATCCCAAACATTTACTCATTAATCCCTCTAAAAAAAATAGTATTTACAAACTCATTTCTATCAATTCGCGTTGTAAAAACGTATTTACATTGAAGTATAACCCTAATAGGCCTAAAACTGAATACTGTTTTTTCCTGATTGAAAGGAAAGGCATTTATTTGCTATAAGAAAAGTATTGTTAGGTTTTGGGAAGTAAGAAAAAAATACACATTGATACATATGTCATTATTTTTATTGCTTTATATTCTTTTGTATTTTAAAATACAGTTCATTCATGCATTGCTTTCTGTTGACACTTAGCTGATAGGTTGAGGTTTTGAAATCACAAAATTACTATTCGCAAATGTATTTGAAATTATATTCGATTTTGTGAAATTCTATTTCAATCCTATTACATCTTATATTTATTTCAAAACCGCTGATAATACTTCTCTATAATTTTTGTCTCATTTACGAAATTTCGTCATTTTTTAATTAACCAGAATTATTAATTTTAATATATAAGATTTATACAGATTGATATTCAATGCTAATTTAAAAGCAGCGGTTTTTTTTTTTTTTATATATATATATTTCGGTATTTTCAAAGGAACACATTTTATAAACATTCCTTGCTTCGTATACGGATATTATGCACTTTAATAATGTTATTAAGAATTATAAGTTTCATCTTTTATTATAAACAATACTTTTCCTTGTAATTTCATGTTTGCTATTTTATTAGTTTTAATCTACTTTCGTAACTAGTGGTTAATTCTGATTATTAGTAGGTTTGTCTGTTTGCATTCAAGCTACGCATTAATTACTTCTAAACAAGTGAATTAATTTTGCCGAAATTTGGTTTTCATCATGTGTAAATCTGTAGAGAAATTTACGAGTGAAGCACTGACATTAAAAATATTAAATTTCACTGAAGGTAAGCATTTTTCTGGACGTCTAACAATGAAAATACATAATAATGATAATACTTTTAAATTTGTGCATCCAATTTTGATTACAATGAATTGGATTTAGGCGACTTTAATTAATTTTCAATAAACATAAAAGTCGACAGTAAGTTTGTTTGTATCAAGCAGATGTTGTAACAAATATTTTTTTTTCCTTTTTTCTGTAATTTTTCCACGAATTTAAAAAGAGACAATAACAACAACAAAGAAAAACATAATAAATAACAATTTAAAGAAAGTCGACATTAAGTTCTTTTCTTGCCTTTAATATTTTCAAAACTTCTACAGATATTCAAATTTTTAAGCCTAAATAAAATATTTGTAAAGAAGTAATTGAATTTTTTTTAACTTTTCAAATAAAATTTCATAACGTAAGATTTAATGCCAAATATGCATTTATATAATTTTGAGGATTTATATGCATGTAAAATACAAAGTATAATTTATTTTATATTTAATTTTTTAATTTATAATTCAATTTTCACAACTTTCTACCTCTGTAAAGAATTGTATATTTAAGATTGTATATGTTTTTGTAGTTGTAATACAGCTAGGTTAATTTATTCCTTGTTTTGTCAATGGTTTAAAAGCTTTATGAGTATTTTAGAAATGTTACTGAATTACAAATTCAAATTATGACGTTAGCAAGGGAATTATGAATGAGAATATATTGATATCAAGTTCCTCAAAGGCAAATACTTAGTAAGATTGTACTCTGCACTTTCGTGTATTGCAACAACAGAAATACGATAAATAAAGAACATCGGATTAAGGTTGTTGTTTAATGATTACACTACAGTACAAAAAAGGATTCGAAATGATTAAAGGAAGAACCAGTTTATATTTTAAAAAATATATGGACAATCATTGTTAGTACAAGTACAAGCAAATACTAAAATAAGGTTTAGAAACAAAAACCAGACAATGTTACGATGTTGTCATTACTCAAGAAGAAAATTCCATTACAAAATTTTTAACAATTAAAAAAAAAATGAAATTAATGAATTTTCTTTTTAAAATTTAATCTTTTGTACATTTTAAGAGCAAATGACACCAATATTATTTCAGTTGACTGTGAGGTATTTTTTTTTTCTGAGTTTTCATTTTTGATTTTTTTTTCTTTCCCTTTTTTTTTTTTGTATCTTTATTTCTTCGGAAAAAACCTTACTGAATCATTTATTTACGAGAAACATTTACTTTATTTCCCCATTCCCCTCAAATCTTTTTCCCAACTTTAATAAGGGAAATTAAGACTTATAAAAATCAGCATATCAGTGTATATGGGTCTAGGCTTCTTCTATAAAACTTATGAACCAATAAACGTCTTTCTTGAATTGCATCATTAGCCTATTTTGTCATATCACACAGTTTATGTATATATATATATTTTCCCCTCTAAAAAATTTTGGAACTTATGGATGAATCTTCTAGAAAGTTGGTATCCTTATTCTAGGAACAAACGAACTTTACATTTGAAATCTTTACCAAATGGGTCCTTGTCGAGAAAACAGCACGAGGAGGAGACAGAAATTCCCGTCGAAAAGCAGTGGAATCTAAAAATAATATCGACTAATAATCCTACTTCTGTTAATATTTAATTGTTTTGAAGAATGAATATCAATTTAGTTATCCATTAATGAGACCGCAGTTGGATATTATTAAAGTTAATCTGACAACTTAAGTACGTATTACGGATTTAATTCTTTTTTTTTTCGAATAATCAAAAGTTGTATTTGTTTGTATTGAATAGATACCAGGATTTGAAAATGAGAATAGGCTTCTCGTTTTCACGATTAAAAAAAAAATTAAGAATGCACAATGAAAGGTTTTGTGACCTTGAGCCATCCTAAAGGGAATCGGAGGCAGCTGTTTCTACCTTGTTAGGCTTCATCAGCCAGATCTACCCGTGTCGAAAACCTTTTATTCTGCATTTTGAGTTTATTTCTTGTATTGAGCATCAGCACATTAAATTTATTTTCTCCGAGAAAGGCTCTAAGTTCTTCGACGTTCTTGTTTTGTTTTTTTTTTCAAAATTGCAGTAGTTTAAGAAGTGGCTACTTTGCATGTTTTTGTGAATAAAACAAACACGACATTTCGTAGCTCAGAAGTTTTCTTCTGGAACTAAATTTAACAACGTGCAGAAAAATTATTAAGAAAGGAAATGAAAGACTGCACATAAATAAACAAAACACGCCTTTGAGTTTGTGAACAGAGGGAATCGGGGACGGCCGTTTCGTCTTTATTGGGACTCATCAGCACATTTTTATAATTCAATTTTAGGCAAATATTTTAAAGATCAAACGTAAGTTCTCTAAAAGGGTGCTGTACTAGTGTGTGTGTGAAGTTAGGGTCAAATTTTTTAACATTCCAGTAATATGGCTTTTTCTAATTATATCGATATTAATTAGTTTCGGTGCTTGTCACGCTCTTTTTTTTTTTTTGACAAGACGCTCTCAAGAGAGTTGCGTGCGACGCCATTTTAGTTTTACAGTGTTAGAACGAAAATAAACTTAGTGTAAACTATTTAGTGTATTGTATATTCATTTCACTTTTGTATCATTTTTAGGCCTAACTGTGTTACGAACTTAAAAATATACTGTATTCTTAATATACTTTCATATCGTTTTTTAGTCCCAGCTCTAAATATATAATAATCTAAACATGTTTCTAGTTTTTATATGCATTTTATAAGTGTAAAAAAAAAAGGTTAGTTCCAATTTTTGGCGGGAATATAACCTAACGCCTTGAGTGAGGCCTTACTACAATGTTAATGTTGTTTAAGTAGTAACGACGAATTACAATCTGGTTGAGATCATCTCCGGTAGCAACTGATTACAAATCACTGTTGAATCATAATACGGCAATAAAATGTAAAGCACTGTATCATTCTGATGTAGGCTATTAATTCAAATCTGGGGTCTATAGATAGAGTATTTTAAATGGGTGTCATTAACAACTTGCAAAGTGCTTCCATTTCAATTTATCATCGAATTGAAATCCCATTGCATGACGTCATAGAAGAAGTAAAGAATAAGATTTGTAATGTCTAATTATATGATGACGTAATCAAGGTCTTAGCAAAATAATGGGTTTTGTTTAAAAAAAGTCTACGAAAACATGCAATTGCAATATCTTTAAAGGAGATATGTTCTTGAATTTTCGAATCTATATTTTTTTGTTTGGAACGCATAGCTGCATTATTTTGGGACGATTATAAGAATCAGATAATATATATATGTGATGGTGATTTATTAATTACGAAAGTTTTAGAACTGCATCAAAATTTCTTATGAATTATTCGAACGTGTCATTGAGAAACATTTATAATGGCTATAAATATAGTTTTTACTAAAAAACAATATACAACAGCAAAATTTCTTCTTATTTTTCATCTTACTTATAAATCTGAAATATTGCTATGTATATTAATTATAAAATTTTCTTTAAGGAAAAAAAAACAAGTTTTAAGTCACAGTTGCTAAATTAAAGTACTAGTGCTTTTGGTTTGTCCGTCCATCCGTTAAACACAATATATATAATTCCCTTCCCACTGGCATGGAATGTGATAAAATTTGTTACAAAATATTAGCAGTTTTTACAAAAAAAATTGTCGATCTCATTCAAATTTGAATAATGTGGTTCAATTATTACTTTACCGAGAAACATGTAAGAAATGAGCTGAAATATTCTCGAACTCTCTAGTGCAGGCTCTATTCCAGTGATTTAATAATAATTTTCATTAAAATTTCAGTAAAAACCTCTATATGATAAATTCTTTTAATTAAATATTTAATTGAATTTAAAATTCATTAGAAATTATTAAAATTAATGTGTTAACCATATTATGATCCACATCACTCGCTGTATACATTATCCTTCTAAATTCGAATCTAAGGAAAGCAAGTGTTGAAAATTTCTTATTAGCTCTGATTATTTTTTCATTATAACCACAACATTTATTAAGTACAATTTTGAATCAGTCAAAATAATTGTGAGCTGCCTCCTACGGCTTACCTTGGGCAACGATTTCTTCGTCTAATAAGCTCACAGTTCTCGCCCCTTGTCTTGGCCAAAGGCAGAAGTGCCAAGTGCTCAGGCGTACGAAAGAAAAAAAAAAAGTTAAAATAAAATTGGAAAGTGTTAAAGAGATCTGAAAAAGTTACATCAAAATACATATTTGTCTCTTTTGAAATTCCATAACATAAAAAAAAAAGAGGACAAAATAGCTCAAGATATAAAAAAAAAGTGAGGAATTTGTTTTTTAAGCAAGGTATATATTCATCAACCAATCATACCAATCTGTTACGAACACGTGACTTCGGTTTGTTGTCTAGCAGTTATCTGTGCTATATGTAATGGATAACCATGAAATAAATTCAGATTTATTTGAATACAATAAACTGTTACAGTTTATGATTTGACATAAAATATTTGTCTCTTTAAAAGAACTTTTTATAAAAGGCTTGAAAATCAAAGAACAAGATTATGACTGAAAAATCTTGAGTCAGACGCCAAATGATGAAAGATGTAGGAATATAACGATCGCTTCTCGGTCTTTTGACTGATGAATAACTTCTTGCCGATTGTTGTCTAGTCATTATCGGAGATAGAAAAAAAGCCCTTCAAATTGCTTTACCTAGCCGATTATTTTATACGCTTTTTCTTGTTAATTATTTTAAAGTAACGCATATAATACGACTACAGTGAAAAAGTAAAGAAAATAATAATAATAGTAATAATTATAATAAAAATACTAAACTTTCTTCCTCAGAAGAAAAATCCTTTATAAATAAAGCTAAAGCCATTCCAAATAAAAATAATGAATAATGATGAAATAATAGTACAAAAAGTATAGCAATGTTCAGTATAAACATTACGCTGGCATTGTATGGTATCTATTTCCAAAATACATCCCCATGAACCATTCCTTTATAACTATATTATTTCCTTTCTATAACGTGTTCCTGAAATTGTTACTGCAAATACAACTTCATGCATAGAAAAATCTTAAGACTGTCAAGGCACGATAGAAAGCCCTGATCATTCAGTCTCTATGTTTCCCCTAATAAATTCTGAACGGCTGGGTGGATCTTCATGAAATTTGGTATGCTTATTTAAGGACTAGAGATGATCGAATTTTTATATTTGAAATCGTTTCCACGTGGGTCCTTGTCGAAAAATTAGCATCAGAAGGTTATCAGAATTCCCACAGAATAGCACTGGAATCTAAACAATGTATTTTTATCCTATTTCTATTCATACTTCATTGTCTTAAATAATCAATATTAATCCCCTTTTAGCTAATCTATTAATTAGCGTAATGTTAAATAAAGTTAACCCGATTTCGACAAATTAATAATGCACATTTATTTATTTATTTTTTTTTCAGAAAATGTGAAATTTCTAATGTTTATATTCTGTAGTTGTTGGAATGTGAAAATAAACGTATGCTTTCCGTTTCAAGACTTTCAATTTTTTGTTTTTTTAATTATATTTTAATGAAAGTAGGCTTTAAGTTCTTGGAACTTCTTGTTTCGATCAAGAAAAAGAAAGTCGATAAGTATTTGGACATTTCTCGGTAATTGTTTACAAACTGCAGTTAATGAATTTTGCGTTATTAAAGGCAATTAAAATCAGAATACTGTTAAAGTTTAGGGGATTTACAAAGACTAATTGTTCTGTAATCTTTAAGAATGTATAATTAATTACAGTTGAAATTATAGGTTCCTCAAACTTTTGTCATCAATTGATCAATTAGTGCAAACATCTCTCAGAGCTAAGCTTTAGCTTACAAAAAAAATATTAATAGTTAGAGATTTTACGTTGTTACTAACGTCTCTTGTTTAGTTTCGAGATTATACTAATAACTTCATTACTATTATCATTTTTTTAAAAATTTTTATTATATAATAACAGGAATGTTCCTGAGAGAACTTAAATCCTACTTTTCTTTAATATGTTTTTTTTAATTAAAATCCTCTATATTCATTATATTTTCGGCGAATATTTTTGTTTTTTGTTTTTGAGGGCCTTTTGAGGGCCTTTGTGGGTTTCGTTGATAGTGGCGATCCGCGCTGGGCAGGTTTTCTCGGGGTTCTCCCGTTTCCCCTGCATTTCTCACACCATCCTTTCTCAGTCTTTCTCTCCGTCTGTCCTTATTTCCGTGGGATAGCACAATAGATCTTTCAGGTCGCGGTGCTCGGCTGTCAAGCCACCCACGCTCACCACATTACATTACATTGTTAATATCTAATAATAAGCAGGCCTAGAAGACCTGTTGGATCTTTACGACGGATTCACTTGAAGAAATTTCTAATAGATCAGCCCTTGCCCGTAAATAAGCGTGTTAAGTTTTAAGAAGATCAGTTTATTGGTTCAAACGTGGTTAGATGGATAACATACCCGGATATACAGTAGAACCCGGCTTTTTGGCGTTCCATTAAGAATTATCCGGCGCTTGTCCTGCTCTTTGGACGCTTTTTCAGGATGACGCTGACGCCGTGAATCGCTGCTGAATACGGCGCCATTTTAGTACAATGTTATACAAACTATAAGGATGAAAATATTTAAAGTAATCAATGTCTTTATTGTACTTTGATTTTATTTTCGTATCATGTTTTTATGCTTTGCTTTACTTCTCACTCAATATACAGTGTAATATATAGTTTAAACATTTTTTTCTAGCTTTTCTGTGCATGTGCAAGTGAAAAAAAAAAATCCACTTTTTGGAGGGAATCCGGATTCTAACTAATTTTAAGACATTAACTTTCGTTCTTAGAAAAGTAGGCGAAAAATTAGAGATAATAAAAAAAAGAAAAATAATAATTCTTGGAAAAAACAAACAAAACAAAACTTTAATATAATATTTTTTTTTTATTAAAAATGACACAGATACCTTTATCGTGTCTAGTATCTTTATCTCCGTATTTTTCATATGTTCGTTATTTACGGAGAAGCTGAAATCAGTAAATTTGGTTTTTCATGAAGGAGTAACAAAACATAAGAGTGACCATTTGTCATTTGGCACATTTTTTCCATCTTTAAAAATCTCGGAAATCTTTTCACTTTGCAAGGTTTTAAATTTCGAAATACAGTTGAGCATCCCTTGGGCCGAGAAATTTCGGATTTTGGATTTTTCTCGGATTTTTGAACATAAAATGGTGGTATTGCAAACCAGTGAAAAAATATTTACTTTCATTATATAACATAAAAAAAAATATGAATAAAAATGAAACCAAGATTATAAATATACGTAATCATCATCTTCGGGAAGGAACGTCGAAAGAGATTGAGGGATTATGTGAATTGCTTTAAGTCTCCCCTAAACCGTCCTTGATAGAACTGACTGCAGTAATCTTTAGCCAATCAGAGCAACGTTTTGTGTAGTTTATGACCTTTGTTTATTATTTACCTTATTCTAATCCGAAAACCAATTAGAGAATATCTAATTATATATCTAAAAACTCTCTCTATTAATTGCTAATTGTCGAAATTTGGATTATCTAAAGGATTTAATAATATTGTTTAAAACAATGAAGTATTAAGGGGGCCGTCCATTAATTACGTGAGGTGTTTTATAAAAAATTTGGATCCCCCTCCCCCTTGGTGAGATGTGATGGGACCCCCCCCCTCCCCTCCCTCACGTGAGATTTCAAAAAAGTCAAAAAATCAAAAAAGTTCAAAAAGTCAATACAATATTCCAAAATGTTGTAATCTATTATAATACGTATATTCTCTGAATGAAAAAGTTGACGTGAGATTTTCGTTGACCCCCCTCCCCCTTGGTGAGATTTTGCCGGACCCCCCCCCTCCCCTTTTGACCTCACGTAATTAATGGACGACCCCTAAGAGAAGTAGGAATAAATCCAATGCTTAGATTCCATTGTTTTTCTATGAGAATTCTTTTTTTCTCTTTCTCTCGCTAATTTCTCGACAAAGGACCCACTTGGACAAGGTTTAAAATATAAAAGTTATATCGTCGTCGAAGAAGCATCTTAAGTATCAGAAAGATACATTCAGTTGTTCAAATGGTTTTAAGGATAATATATGACGGATTTGATAAGACTCACTGTCTTACTATAAAATAGGCCAAAACAAACAAAGAAATTGAAAAAAAAAAAGCAACATTTTAATGGAAATAGGCTTTCTTCTTTTAGGAATGTCTTGTTGTTGTGCAGCAATCAGTTTCTACAATACACAACTTTGAATATTTGTTTCTCTTTCATAAAATAATCAACAACAACTTCTTGTTCTAATCTTTCAAATCAAACGTATTTTTTTAGCTGCATTTTCTTTTAAATAAGAACTGACGAAAGACAGATTCAGTTCCTATTTCTCTATCTTAAGGCCTTTTAGAAAATAGTCTCCTTTTAAGGCACTAAGAAAAAAAAAAGTAAGGTTTCAGAGCGCATGCGTAAATCAGACATATACAAAAAGCAGACTGACTTCTTCCCTTCATTTTTTTTTTTTTTTTTTTTTGCTGCCTGTGTTTGTAGTTCAGTAAACATTGCTGCTTCTTTTTACAAAGACAGGTTTTAGATGCACACAGTGCTCCATCATGCATGACGCTGTCACGAGACGAGGTCCGTGGGTTTGTTTTTTTTTTATTTCTACGGCCTTTGCTATTTTGTTTTTTAAAGTTTCGTTTGGTTGAGACTCATTCCAGTTTTTATAACTGATTTATCCGATGAGTCAGCGTAACCTCAATTAAACTACACATTGTTTTAAAAGGAGATTTGAGATAAAAAAAAAACAAAACGAAAAAGAAAGTCGTTTTATTTATTTAATGTTTCATTGCTAAAAGAAAATTCGCACAACAGTTTTGATGGATCAAAAAGAGATTCCATTTATAAGCCTACATTCCTAGGAAAGCGAGGCTCCTGAAATAAGTCATTCTGTATGTGTGTGTGGCCCCCCACTACTGGATCGTTCTTGAAACCTGGCAAGCTTATTTATGGACAAAAGCCGATCTATATTTTGTATTTGAAAATTCTTCCAAGTGTTACAGTTCTCGCTCAGAAATCATCGTGTGAAGATGACAAAAAAAATCCTATAAATGAAGTCAATGTAATAAAACAATGGTGTGTAGGTGGATATTAAATCCTTTTAGCTAATCCACTAATTCCGCGTACTTTATATGATTAAAATTCATTGATTTATGTAATTTAAATAAGCAAGGTTTTTTCGTTTTGTTTTTTTTAGAAAATGGGAAGTTTATACTGATTATATTACATAATTTAGTTTTTGTTTTTAATCATGAAACTAAGTACAGTAAAACCTCGTTAAGTCGTCACTCAAAGGACCAAACATTTTTGACGACTTAGGCGGAGTGGAAATTTTTGAAAAAACAAAACAAAACAAAACAAAAAAACACTGAAATACAGTATTTCATGAATTGGTGTAGGATTCGGTGAGAAAAACAAGATTTTCAGAAATCAATACATGCAAATGAATGAGTGGAAAATAATAATTAAAAAAATACTTTTTATAGTTACCATATTTTAATCGTTTTAAAAGAAAGGCAATGTCTGTCTTTGAAATGTTCCAGCCAACCACTGCTCCCACCGAAATCTTCAACTCCTTAGCAATTTCTATGAGAATCATGGCAGAAATCGGCACATTTTGCGATCTGATATGTTTTAGCCATCGAACTAAAACCTCCTCGATCTCGTCAAACTTCGATTTCCTCATTCTCTTTCTTTTGTCTTTGCAGTCAGCTTCTTCAATTACTTGTTTCGATGAAAGAATATCGTTTAATGTAGTCCTGGGAATATAGTGTTCTTTGGCAAAAGCTGTTTTCGAAACATTTTGATTTTTCAAAAAATGCAATTAAGTCTTTTTTTTTTCTTTAAAGGATAGCGAGGTAAGTTTTCGTTTCCCTGGCATGTTAAAAACGTAATCGAACCACGAAATTGCAAGAGAAAAAAATAGCCCTTATAGCGGGGCGTACTCGCTATGAAATGAAATCACACTCAGGAGCGGTCAAGAAAAACGTCTACACTCGACAGAGTCGCAGCGAGAAGTGTGCTTTGAATGATTAGCAGCGAGATTCCAAGAACCCAAATCCTCCGAAGAGGTAGGAAAGGAATGAAGTGACAGGCATGGTCGAAAAGTCCCCGTAAAGGCTTGGCTTTCTTAGAGTGAAGGGGCGGGGCTAAAAAGACAAAACGATGGCAGGCAAAATGGAGAAGAAAGATGCTTTTGGCCATTTTTGACGGTTGACGAGTTATCCGGAGTAGAATTAAATTTGGTGACGGATAGAGGAGGGTTATTTTACGTTATTGTGTATGAGACCTTGTCGGGACCAAAGGAAAACGACGACTTAAACGTAGTGACGACTTATCCGGGTGACGACTTAACGAGGTTTTACTGTATAAAGATAAATTATAATCTCGAATTTTTAAGTACAAATTAATTTCTCTCAAGACTTTGTTGTTTAATATTAAAAAAATAAAACAAATGAAAAGTTGAAAAATTTTAGATTTTACAGAAAAACTGAAACTAAAAAATTACAAATCTACAATGTGGCTACAGTGTCGTCATCCCTTATCCAGATTAAAACCTATTTTATCATTAATATTGAGGCTCTTGGAAAATGAGACTTATCAGTCAGTCTGTGTCCACCAGTAAGTTTTGAATGAATGAAGTTTTTGTTGCATGGCTCATCCTGAAACTTAGTATGCACATACGAGAAGTAGAGATGATTTAACTTATAAATTAGAAATGTTTTCCGAATGGGTTCTTGTCTGAGAAATCAGTCCGAGAGGGAAGCTCCCAAAAGGAATCTAAATATTACATTTCTACATCTGTTAAATATCTCATTGTTTTAATGTTCTTTTAGTAACTCCATTAATTCGACAAAAGTTAATGTAATTTTCTTCTCAAGAACTTAAAACAAATAATGCGTATTTAATTCATTTTTTTTTAATGTAAAATATGTACTATTTGTGTTCACTAGATATTAGAATTTGAAAATAAACGTAAGGTTTTGGTTTTTATCTTTTTCACGACTTTAAAAAACAAAAAAAAAAGTAAAGAAATTTTCGGAAGTAGCATTTGAAAGAAAGCAGAACTAAAGCCTACATCTTTCGAACTTCTTGTTTTAAGAAGAGATCGATTGACCTTGGCGCAGTACAAGACTCCGTTTTATTCGAAATAATAAATAACAGCAAAATAAGAACAAAACTTACAAGACTTTCTTGTGACTCTCTTTGTGGCAGCGCCACCCTTTGGCAAACTGCATTGATAAATTACTGGTGCAACAATAACACTTGTGCCTCAACGATGACAGACTTACCCTCAGGAAATTGGGATCTTCCACACTGAAGCCGACAAAATTAGTTTGGTTAAGGATACTTTAATATTTCTCAAATTAAAATTTAATTTAAAATCCAGAAGTGTTTATATCCACGACTGATGAATAAACAACAAAATGTCCTGAACATTAAAAACAAAGGACGCCATTTTGACATCTATTGTCTTCAGCATTTTCCGCATTTCAGCTTATTTTTCACAAGGAACGTGAGGCTTATGAAATCAAACAGTCTGTATGTTTCTCTACCATCTTTTCTTTTTAAACGCTAGAAGGTCTTGAAACTTGGCATTCATATTTCAGAATTAAAGGAGATCTAATTTTTACGTTTGAAATCTTTTCCAAATGGGATCGTTGTTTAGAATGAGACAAAAATTCCCGTAGAAAAGAATTGGATTCTAACAACAGATTCCTAATCTTTTTCTATTAAATTATCACTGTCTCAAACATTGAATACTAATCCTTAAGCCACTAATTCCTGCTTGTCTTGATATGATTAAATATTAATAGACTTTAGAAATCTTAAGAAATACGGATTTTAATAATTATTTTAAAAACTGCAAAATGTGTATTGTTAGTTTTCAGCGGATATTAGAATTTGAAAATAAACTTAGGTTTTCCGTTTTGTGTCGTTTTACGATTTTTACAAATATATACAAGAATATTAAGAAATTTAATAAGGAGTTAATCTAATAAGGAATAAAAAATTAGGCTTTAAATTCTTTGTTTCATTTCGTTCTCAATTCACTTGTCTTATTTGGGATCGAGGATAAGTGGCTGCCATCTTTCTGCTGAAGTCTCTTCATCGCCTGTGGGTCGATATTACTTGGTTGAGCTGACGATTTATTAAATGGGTTTTAGTCATGGATTTCAACGAAAAGCTTTTACGAGGAAATCGTATTCAGTCTGGGAGAGAAAAAAAAAAGTAAATTTGAAGGGGGGGGGGGGAGAGTAAAAAAAAAAAGTTGATGATAAATCCCTTTGTAGAGACAAAATGAGTTATGGAGATAGGTTTAGTCATTGTATCTGACGAAATGGCCGTTCAACTGCCTGAATTGGGATAATTTACAACCGACAAGCAATTCGTGCATTTCCTGATTTGTCGTATATTAAGATTACACGAAGACAAATAAATTTTCTTTTTCTTTACAAGACGAAAAAGTGCAGATTTCGTATCCGTTCGAAATCTTTTTAGCCGATATAACTCTTAAGTTTAACTAAATTAAATTAATTCTGTAGTAATATAGTCGAATAGATGTAAATACTACAAATATGCTCAGCTATCCATCGTGTTGTGGGGATTGGGCGTGCAGAGATGAAGGATCAACATAGAGAATCGGAATGATAGGAAACTAAAATAATCTTGCTCGCATTTTAAGTTGAACCATAGATAATAATAGATAATAAGTTGAACCAGGTAGTAAGTCCTCGTTTATCCGCTTCTCAAAAATTGCAACTCCTTCACCTCTTACGCGGGCTCTTCGCGCCTTTTAGCGGCCAGACACACAACTAAGTCGATCGGGCAACGTTGGCATGAGCTCCATCAAGGGCAGCTGTGCTCTTGTTCTCGAGGCTTCTGTTGTTTTTATCATATCTCCACGTCGTTTTGATACATTCCCCGTGTTCTTAGTATTTTATGCTGTTTTTGTGAATGACTTATTAAATTCTAACAATGATAATGTCCTAAGCGCAAACTCGTTGTGATGAGCTCAATGAATAAGATTCGTGTGCTTGACTTGCTTCGTTCTAGAAATTCGCTAGCCTCCGGATGGCGACTGTGTGTAGTGAAGAGGGTGCGCGGGAACTAACCCCATATTCCCCAGAAGTCAATGCTTCGTTAACTAGTTTTCAGGGAACGTAACCCCGGCGATTCAAGAGAATTGACTGTATCAAATAGTAAAGAAAATCAGTCCAGCCGTTTCAGCGAAAGATTTCGGAGATAATTTCTGAGAGTTGGGAGAAGTTGAGACCAAAACAAACCTGCCTAGGATTTAAGTTAAGCCATAAAAAAGCTACGTATAATCCATCCAGTCTTTTTTAGCTTAAAGTCCTCACAAACAATAAAACAAAGAGAAAGATATTCAAATAGAAAGAACTAGATTAGAAATCCATTCTTTACATTCAAATGGCAATTTTTGTCGCCTTCCTGCGCTAATTTCTCGACAAGAACCCTCTTGGAAACTATTTCACATATAAAAGTGAGATTTACTCCTTAAATATACATACTAACTTGTTAAGTTTGAAAAAGCTCCATTCTGCAATTCAGAATTTATTAGGAGCCAGAAACACATAGACAGCTTTCCTGTAGGCTATTACGTAACTTGTCTTTGGATTAAAGAAGAAACCGAATAACTTACATAATAAGATATTTTTTTCCTCACTGTAGCAAATATCCGGTTGGGCTCGGATAACCAGCTTCCGGATAGGAGACCGGCTCTGCACGGGATTTTTTTTCTGGAATAGAATCAAAACCAGTCGGTATTTGCAATTTGATATACGTGGTGTCATCTGTAGATACTTTCCTTGGCTTTGTTTGTCTAATGGTGACGCCAGCGTCCATATCATTGACAGAAAACCTCTGGAATGACATTGTACAGGATGTCCCAATAGGAAACGTCAACATTCTGGGCGGTCACAGCATCGGCCATTCCAAGAGGAAAAAAAGTGTATGTGAATATGTATTTATTCTGAGATAGAGGTGTAAGAAAGTTCACTATTTTTAATTTGACACGCAATACTGTCAAATTCTCTCCCGACCATATTGCGCCACTGTGAAGAAGTGTTGTTAAGTGTATTGATGTTGACGATAGAATTTACGGAAATTCATTATAACAAATTTTTCACTTGAACAATAAATATTAGAACAGTAGACCTATAATAATATCTCCTTTCTTAACAATATTTTTTTTTTTTATTTTCTTTCATTTTTTTATTCATCCGTTTTATTTATTATTATACTGTTAACATAGTCGTATCATTCTATTAATTTCTTTTCTTTAGAATTTTCTAGATTTTTTTTTTGTGTAATTAGAATGTTATTGTGGTTCAATAATTTAATACTAATTACCATATTTTAATTATACAATTATAGTAATTTAAACATAATTACAGCAATCAAGAAGCGATAGCAAAGACAAAAAAAATTCATAAAAAAAATTAAAAATATACAACACAAAGAAACTGTTTCAAAAAAAAAAAAAAATTCTTTTCGTTTTGACATTATACGTCGTTACGCACATATTTTCCTAATTTCATCGTTGTTATTCATCGTTACCTAAGATAATCCGTTCGGGAATGACGCAAATAAATTTCGAAAGGGAAATTGAGTAAAAACATGACACCAATATGGCCGCCTCCCATCAAGCAAACAGTTTTAATTCCCTGTTTTTTTGCCGCAAAGATTTTCGTTTAAAAAACAAAAAGCTATAAAGAACATTTCAAATGGCACATTATTAGATGATTATTCTAAGAACATTTTAATAATATTTTACAGGACAGTCTTTAGTTTATCAATGAATAACTTTGAGCTGCAAGGAAAACAGTTTTCTTCCAAATTGTTTATTATCCATTTTATACAATGTAATTCAGTACTGTATTTAATTTATAAAATTACAATATGTTGTATACGTTATATAATATTTCTTACATGAGTCGTTATTATATAAGAATTATTTAATTCCTAAAACATAATGGCTTGTTGATGTTTTTCTAGACTTTTCTAAAATACGCTTGAATCATCTTCTCATAACATCAACATGTAGGCGTATCTTCTACGAAAACCGTTGAACCACTGAAGAGATCTTCTTGTAATTTAGCATGCGTATTTAACACAAGGGACGTTGTATATTTTTTGTATTCGAAAATCTCAAGAAATTTGCTTGTGAAGACAAGAATTCACACAGGAAGAGAAACAATTACCTCACTGACAATGCGTGATGCTAATCCATTTTGTTTTCACGTGCTTTACATTGATTAAATTTTAATCGAATTTGACCAAATTACTGAAAGTATGGCAACTCAATGAATTTCAACGAAATGAAGGCAGATTATTTTTAAACGAAGGACAAAAAATTTTTTTTTTCTTCCCTATTTAAAAAGTTCCCCCCCCCCCCCCCAAAAAAAAAAAAAAAAAAAAAAAACTCGAAAAGCCAGCTTTAAGAACTTTTAGGAATCTCTAGTTTGAAATTGGTTACAAGACCAATAAGGTAAATTAAATTCCTAGTTTTTCTATTATTTTATTAAAGATCAGTAATTACTGAAATGACAATAGGATAAAAAAATAAAATAAAACACAATACTGATGTATGGAAAATTTTACCAAAGTGATTTAATGAAGGATTTTCCATTATCAGACGCATTATTAGCGATATGAATGTATTCTATGTATCCTTTAGGACGTATAAGTGTTAAGATGAATATCACTACGCATTTGATGGTCATAATCTACTACCAAAGCTTCAGCCGTCTGATTAGACAGTTACAGTGATTGCAGCGTTTTAACGATATATATACAGTATATATACAGCGGACGATGATGTGGGATTTGAAAATGCCAATACAAAAAAACACATCACCGTTTCTGTGAAGATATCCTCATGTCATCTACTATCTAAATTTCTAAATTGCAATTGATTGTTTGAAATCTTTGCTTTGCGAAACTCGAAGGCCTTGCTTTGAGTTTTGGCTGCTGAATTTATATATAATTATATATAATCAAATTCTAAGTAATCAAATTAAATAACAAGTGTTCCATTTCTGTTATGTTTCTAGAAGAATAAATACTCTTGGAGACTAAATCACATTAAAACGACGAAAATTTAGATAATGTTAGGTTATTTAATGTAATTCCCTAGTGCTGATTATTGCTGACTTATTGTGATTGATGGCATTACATTGATCCCGGTATCGAGACCTTGTACTGTAATCGGCTGTTGGTTTAATGTTCTTGTTTTGCTGTATTTCGCTTCGTCACTTCCTCCTTTAATTGTTGCCGTTCTCCCTCTCGGCTCGTGAATGGAGAAGTCGTCCTCCCCCTCGCCAATCGATTGTCTGATCCAGTTCATTTTGACACGGAGGGTGGAGGAGACGCCCACTCTCGTATTTGCTCTTCTCTTCAACCCTTATTTCAGAGGAGAGAAGTTCTACTAAAAATAACAGTGAATATGAAATAGCCCAACAGGACTTGGATCCATTGTTACAATAAAAGCGAGCCTTCACGTCTAGGAGTATTATTGTCCGCCCACGCTTCTCTCAGCGTTCGTCGAATCGCGCTTCTTCTGCGCATTAACCCTTAAATCACTTTTAGAAAACAGTTTCTGACCTTGTTCTCGTTAAAGTTGCAGGAAATTATCTCCATGCGTTCCGATGCCAAAGAAAAACAACAATTCTTTTTTTTTTTT
>JAFIDM010004315.1:69257093-69267838 GCA_023159025.1 Thereuonema tuberculata
TCCAGCCGTTTTTACATGATGCGCTTAAAAATAGATAAATGAACAAATCTTCCAGTGGAAATAATAAAACGTCGCCTTTTCAGTCAATTGCTAGATACACAAACGACGTAGTTAAAAATGTCGTAAGAGTTCAGTTTCAGCCAAATGTGGAAATGAGAAACGTGAGAATCAAATTACGTTGGGAAACCCACTTTTGCATTTGTGGTTTACTATTAGTTAATGAAATTAGTTATGCTGATTACGTCTTTGATGTCGTATTTGATTGCTTCCCACAAATCCACAGGAAATCAGTAAAACGGCGTCGGATTTCTATCTCTCTCTCTTTTTTTGTCTAATTTAGGCTTCAGTAATTAGCGCTTTATACGTCCCGAATATTCCATTCGCTGCAGAGGGTTCCAATAACGTGATAATGATAGGAAACCATGAAATTAATGTTTTCTTTATTCCATTCGATTCTGCCATAATCGTAAAAATACGTTCCAATCGCATCAGAAGTGGAACAGGTGCAGCTGATCTGTTTATGCCTTTAGTAAACAAATGAAAAATTAGTTTTTCGTTTTAATCTACTTCTGAAGGAGAAGAGGCTTATTAGATCGTCACGTCTGTATCGTCGCAATACATTTGAATCAGTTGACGGATCGTACATGCATTGGGATTTCATACATGCACTTGAAAATATCCACCTTCCGCACATATTTTTTCAATAAATCAATATGGTAGTGAGTTGGAATTGTATAGTCCTGAAATTGTAATAGCAATATATATTATTAAGACATTTCCCAGGATGCACATCTTATTTCACCAGATATTTGGATAACTTCTTCTGATATTACAACTAACATGTTATTATTTTGTTGTTGATTTTCTTGTTTCGGGGGTCACTGCCAGGTGTGTCAGTGACCTCCACTTAAGTATCTTGCCTTTCTGGGTCTTATCGGAAGGCGGATCGGGCTGATGAGTCCCATGCAGGACGAAACGGCCGTTCTCGATTCCTTCCGATAATTGAATCAGAAAGGCAATTTATTCATGTGATGACCTTGCTTCTTATTCGGTTAGTTTATAAATTTTCCAGCACGTTACATTTATTCCATGTTAATGTTATTACTCAACAATCCGTAGTGTAGAACGCACTGAGGACGGAAGCCCTGTGAGTCTAGTTCGAGGACTGGAGGGTGTGGAGATGAAAACATTCGTGCTAATTATTTTGAAAATTCATGCTAATTAATTTAAAATATTAGCACATTTTAAATTGGATCACAAAGAAGCATATTGCTAAATTTTAAAGAAGTCGATCCGGCCATTTTATTTCTGATTGAAGGGCTCATTTTTGAGCGATGGAGAAGTACGTAGTTAGAGATTAAAATAAATATGCCTATGTTTTACAGAATCATAAATAATAAGCTACAAACCAAATTACTGTTCGTTTTCGTTTACGTGAGCCTTCAACGCTTTTGCGCATGCGTCAGGTCTCCTTGGATTTCATGAAAATAGGGTTGAGGAAAAATAAAGAGAGGATATTTACTTTTTATCAGTGTTAGTTTACTAGTAGCTGCGTTCTATTTGCGCTTTTCGGGAAAGAATTATGGAAAGAATAAACTCTATTGCAAAAATAACAGGTACTAAAAGAAAAACAGGTTTTAAGGAAGTGTCCATCTCAGCGTATCACCCCTTTGCGGAGTAGAATCGTCTACGTTGTCGTAGCTCTCGCATTTCAAAACGAACAGTAGATGGGAATCCGACCTACCTTTTAAACTTAGTGCGCGTACAAACAGATAAATGGACAAACGGAGAAGAAAGATTGAGAGAAAAAAAATCACAACCGGACAACAAATATGCCTTCCCACATTGAGCCAACATCAACGGGAATTCTGAACAGCTGTTTCATCCTTATTAGGAATCATCAGCCGAATTCTTGATGTTTGGCTCAGTTGCGCGAAAGCTTTATCTAAAAGTATTCTCGATCCCGGGAATGGGCCGCCGAGATAAAAAACAATGAAATAAAAAATAATCCTGTGAAATCCACAGTATTAAACCCTTGTCCTTTCACTGAAAGGAACTAAGGAATTTAATTACAAACGAGAGACATCATAAGTCAATGAAAAACAAATTTAACGTCACTAATAATTCATAAATTGAGAGAAAAAAATCACAACCGGACAACAAATATGCCTTAAGATGTTTAGGTAAATAGTATGATTTCGTATCCTCCACGAAATAATTACTATTTTCATATTTTTATACTGACCAACTGTAATTGTCGCCTTCTGTAGGATTCTCTGATGCATTGACAGAATGCACGGATAAAAGCACCCTGTCCGTGTATCCTCATTGGAGGACACCGAGATCATTGTCCGAACGGAACGAATTTGAGGATGGAGGACCAGTCAGACGTCCGCCAGTCTAAGACCAGTTCCCGTTTGATTGGCTAAACAGTTAAACCCGAATCCTCCAGCTTATAAACGAAAGCCTCACCAATTAACTATTAAACTTTAATTTTACAGAAGTTAACAAGAAGAACATTCACGGTAAACCATAGGGCTCACTAATCGGTTTTCCAAAACAGAAAGTTCTTAATAGCCAAAGTTTAACGTGCTGCGAAATCAGCTAACATAAACAAAGATAAGAAACAAAAGAATTGAATCAGAAAGGCAATTTGAATTTGATTGAGGTGCTGTTCTTTTGTTTCTTTTCTTTGTTTATGTTAGAAAGTTCTTAATGGTCGTAGTATCAGCTGTAAAAACTTCACGAAAAAAAAACAGAACTTAAGGCACTTAATTTCTTTTGAATTTTCATGAAATTTGAGGTTAATAATTAAATTTCATTGTCCTCGCTATATACCAAGTTTCATGAAAATCTAGAAGTTCTCTTCATGAATACGGACCGATAGACAGACAAACTATTGGCATTAGGCCATTTTTTTTTTTTTTTGCACTTTTTAAATTAATGCCCTAAAAAAGTTACCTTTAAAATAAAAAAAAAAGAAGCTATTCAAACATTGAGGAGTTATATATAGCTTATATAAAGGCATACATACATACATATAAAAAACCGCATTTTTAATGAAGTTGTTGGAATGGCTGCGATCATATTACGAATCTTCCGGATTGCCGAGATAGGTCGGGACGTGAATTTGGAAGCCTATCTGTAGTGTATTTAGTTTAACCCATTTGCAGTGACAGAAGAATCACTTAGATGTCGAGAATTCGACCTCAGAACGATTTGTTTAGATATCGGAGAAGGTAATTACGTTAGGCCTAACATTCTTCAACAGTGGCGTGTTTGTTGCTTTAAAGTGTCGAGATACAGATGGAAAACATTATTTATCAAAATGTGTAGATATTATATTGCAAAAGAAAACTAAGAACCATTTTATTTTTAACTTACTTTCCTAAGACATTTTAAGGCTTTAATAATTTTTTTTTTCTTTCTTTCTTCTGTGTGTATGTATCTGTGAATCTTAATAACAGCTGCTCTATGGAAGGGCTCTTCTTAAAACTTGGCTTGCATTTTAGATCTAAAAATTTGCGATTAAATTCACGAAAATTCCAATAGAAAAGCGAAAAAAGGAATTATTATCGATGTTTAACGTTGGGATATTAATCCACTATAATTTTTGCACGTTTTGTTATGATTCGATTAATGGGATTTTAGTATTTGCGAATTTAATTTTAATTTCCTAGCAAATGGAAAATTAAAAATTCAGTAGATATTCGGCAGTTATTAAATTTACAAATACGCTTAGATTTTTTTGTATTTATTTTTGAGCCTTTGAAGCAAACAAGACAAAAAAAAAAATCTATAATATTTAAACAAAAAATAGGTTTCACGTTCTCACAAGAGCTTCATGTTTATTTCAATTATCTCTTATTTCAAAATGTAAATGTTCGTAGCTCAACAGCTGATTTCAAATAATCTTTAATTTAATTAATCTTAAATGAAATCATTACAGATAAAAGAAGTATGTAAATAATATAAGCGAAAAGCTACATTTTATACTTATCTCGTTGTCGCTTTGAGATAAGGCACTGCTAAAAAAAAATTAAAGTAAATGACTCACTTCAGTTCTTCGATAGGGAGTTTAAAGGTAGGCTTGCTTCACACGTAGATATTCAATTGCACATATCTAGTAAAAAGTACGTGTTTAACAGAACTAAAAAAAAACTGCTTCTAATCAAATATCTGTTAATTTTTTTTTAGCCTTTTTTTTAATAGGAAAAGGAGGCTTAACGAATCAATCAGTCTGTGCGTGTGTGTCTTAATACCTTTTGAACCGCTGGATAGAGCTTCTTGAAATCTTGTATGCATATTCGAGGATTAGGAAGGACCTAACTTTTATATTTGAAATCTTTTCCAAGTGGGTTCATCTCAAAAAAAATTAACCCCAGCGGGAGACGAAACTTCCCATTGGAAAGCACTGGAATGATCTTCTCTTCGTAGCTTGTCTTAAACAATGAGTATTAAATCATTGATCCATTGGTTCGTACTTTGATCCGATTTTCATACAACTGCAGTAAATAATGCGGATTTAATTTCTTTCTTTTTTTTTTTCAGAAACTTTAAAATTTGTAACTATTTGCAGTATTTACTATTGCAATAAATATTATAATTGGAATGTAAAAATAGACCTTTCGGTTTTTATCATTTTCACTAGGTTAAAATAATCATAAAAATAAAAAAAAAAAGTAAATAAGAAATCCATTTTAAGAAAGTGGGCTTTAAGTTCTTCGAGTTTTAATTTCAAATTATTATTTTGCCGCGATAGATTCAACTAATCCAGAAACCTTAACTGAATATTTTTAGTTCAGAGTGAAAGTGGGACAATCAAATTCACTGAATTGAGGACATCTGCTTGGAATCAACTCTTTTTTTTTTTTCTTTCCTTTCAGTTCGATTGCGTCTTTGATTGCACGAATTTATTGAAGCGTTTTGTTGCGTGGAAGGAAATTCACAAATTTTTAAGACTCACTGTGAGACTCCTTTTGAAATAATTCCCCCACACTCTCGTGTCATTTCCTTTACTGCAGTTTTAACAGTAGAACACGAGGGAGTAGGTTTTAGCTGTTTTGAGGTATCCTCAGCTGACGAGACTGAAGACTGAAACACATGTTTCTTAGGATAATTCAACGATCTGAAACAAAACGCTTCAGATTCATAAAATTCCGATGCATTGCACTGTAGACAAGAATGGCGGAGTTAAAGTCTGGTCGAAGAATTGTTTTTCTTAGAACACGATAATATAAAAACTACTTCTACTGGAAAGCTGAAATTTTGTTGGTAGATGTATTCCGTGGAGATCTTTGATTTTTAAACAAATTTGAACCTTGATTGTGCGTTGTTTATTTTAATACGCATAAATTCTCTACCGTTTGTTTTGATTTTTCTGAAAATCTCTACACTAGGGTTATTTTTGTTTTTTAGCCTACCTCAACTTGGAAATCAAACAACGAATACAATCCGCTTACTATCCCTCTTAATGTGTGCACGAGCTATAACACGAAATGGTTCAGAGAAAATCGTGTTTCCTACCTTTAATTTAATTTAATCCAGACAATTTAAGTTAGTTAAAAAACATAAATCAAATGCAACATAATAAAGAATTTTGATTTATGTTTTTTTAATATATCCACATGCACGTTAAACTTTATTTTTATTTAAATTAGTATTTGCCGATTTAATTTGCCAGAAAATGAAAAATATCTCTTCGGATTGTGTTTGCTTTGCTAATAAATTAGATAAGATGATGTATACGACTGGCGCGGGCTTGTTATTATTGTGGAACAACGTCGTAGTCATCTTGCCTGTTAGGAATCCACTTCTTCGTTTTGGCGAGATGCACGAAAGACATTATCGTTGCGTCGTATGCGAAATCTCCCAAGATGCCTCACGAAACAATCATATCATTACTCTTATTGTAAACACTATAAAGTGAGCAATTCTTGTAAATTCTTTTTATCTTGAAAGCGGGTCTAAGATTTTGATGAAATAGGGTGAATCTGCCGTTTTCGGTTGCGAGAAAGCGATTTAGCTAGGTCTCGACTGGGGAAAACTCATTTAGGGGATAAATGATTGACCTGGGTACCAGATTATTGTCTACAGCGTTCTTATTTTATTTATTTTACTCTTAATAAATTCATGTTCTCTGCGTTTTTACGTGTAATAAAATAATAATTTTATTTTGACTGTAATAAAAAAGTAATTTTCCTTTCAACATTGCGTGTATTCACTGCGGAGCTATTCATTTTCCCGAAAGGGGTTAAATAACCAGGTGATTATAAAAGTGGTCTTACTTTTTTTCGTTTTATTTTACCGAACAAAGTTCGTGTCTTTCAGGTACTTTTTTTTTTTTTTTATAAGGGATAAATAAACTTTTACATTTTTCTGTATCATTCAATAATAACAAATGCAAATTAGAAATTACCTTAAGACCACAACTATTTTCTAATGATCCTTTTCCAATTCATTTCCCCCTATTAATGGATGCCTGTTAATTGGCAGCCCTTCTTTGACGCCGTGAACAGTAATCAGCCTGGGAAACCTGACTCCCGTTTGTTGGAAGTGAACCCTTCCGGGAGATCAATACACGACAGGGCCGGTCGGAGGGATTTCGTCAAGGAAAAAGGTAGTTGAAACAACGGGATTCAACGGAATGGTGTGTTTCAGAGACAATCCTGTTTCATACCTTTACAGCTTAAGTCATTGTCTGGTATTGAAGTAGAAACTGGCGGTATTTTTATGTCGCCTTCTTAATCAGCTGATTCAAAAATCACATTGGAATAACGAAATTCAGGAATTTTCTCGAATACTATTTTCTCCAACTCCTTCGTTTTTTTTTTTTTTTTTTTTACAGAGGACGTTATATGTTTGGTTTAACGTTTGCTCTTTAGCATAAATCAGAAAGAACCAGAGAAATACTACCACTAATGAAGTTTTAATTTTACTAAATATGTCCCAGCATTATTCACAAACATGACCGTTTGTGAACAAATATTGAAGCTCTAATTTTGATGTTTATTTATTGGACTATTCAAAGGAAGATTCCATTGTTGATTTGCTCTAGATAACGTAAATTTGGCCAAGTGACGCAGCTGATCGCAAAAGTCTCTACCTCACAGACTGTATATTCAGTAATACTATACATTGTCATACATATATATATATATCTGATGGCCAAACTCAAATGACACCAATTCGAGTTTAGCAATGCAAAGATTTCAATCAATTATTTGCAATTTAGAGAATTTAGAACGTAAAGAATATAAGAATAAAATTAACTTATATATTTATAGTACTACTGAATAATGCTATATATATAAAAGTCAATTGTAATGTCCGTAGAATCTCGAAATAAAAAAAAATGATAAAAGTGTTGTAACTTACGATAACGAAACTATAATATAAGCAACGCAAAATCCCTGTTGATTTTAGTAATGTATGGCCCATACTTGAAGGACTGGTGACCAAATAGAAAATTTACGCCGATAACATCGGAATTACAATATCTGAAAAAAACTAATATCTTCCGTAGCTGTAACTTTATATTTAATCACTTAATATGATATTCGTATTGATTTTGATACAGAGTTTATCGTAAATACAACAACGTACCATTAATTCAAATTCTAATCCTAGCTATTGAGTGGGAATCGTTCTTTATTTAATATTTTTTTTCTAATTGCTTTTCTATCAACCTTAACATAATATTTGATATAATTGATTTTTTTTTAAGCCTACTCTCTAATAGGAAAGTGAGGCTTATGAGATGAGTTACTCTGTACGTATGTTTCCCCCCAATAACTTTTGATTCGCTGGATGGATGTTCTTGAAACTTGGTATGCATATTTAAGGACTAGCGAAGATCTTACTTTTACATTTGAAATCTTTTCCGTGTGGATCCTCGTCGAGAAATGAGCGCGCGAAGGCGACAGAAATTCCCAAAGAAAAGCATTGGAATGTCAACAATGGATTTCTATTCTGTTTTTATTAATGTTTCATTGCTTTAAATAATGAATATTAATCCCATGATTTAGGGCTCGGATTGAATGAGTAAAGTTAATCCGATTTTGACAAATAATTAATACGGATTTAATTTTTTCTTCTAGAAAAGTCAAATTTGTTCTATTTGTTTTCAGTTGATTTTAGAAATTGAAAAGAAACGTAAGCTTTTAATTCTTTGTCGTTTTGAAAAGACTTAAATATTTCTTAAAATATTTTTATTTACTTACTTATTTGTTAAGTGAATACAAATATTTTAAGAAATAAACTTTACTTTTTCTTCGATCATCTTGCTACATTCGTTAGAATGTCTTAAATCGAAGGATAAGGACACAGCAGAAACAAGATGACAGACGAACAGAAAGAAATAATATAACAAGATAATTAATGCTTTTAGACAGTGTCAAAAGCAAAGCGGCCCCATAATCGCATATAAATGCAAGACCGTTCCTTTATGTTTTACAGGCAAGCTGTAACCTAGGGGCTGCTAATACAATGCTTAGTGCATCATTTGGATATGTTAAAGAATTTATGAAACAATACGTTTGTAAATATTAACAATGACGTCCTGTTGACAATTGTTACTATTGTTATGTATGAAGCATCAGTATTATTACTGTGTTAATTGTTATCATTATTACTAACACTGCTATGGAAAACGTTAATTTGTGGGTCAAGGAGTGGTCCTACAGGTCTGATTTTTTTTTTTTACGTGGTCACCTACTTTTTAATGCTGAACACAATGGTTTCATTCTAATATCTCTAACCGTTTGGCCGCTTTAGAGTGTGACAGACAGACAACACAAAAGCAAGAACGGTTCCCTATGTTAACTGTAACAAGGGACCGCTAAAAAAGATGTTTTGATAATATGAGATGTTAGAAAGAGTCTCCAGTTCTCACGAGGACCAACATTATTCATTGTTCTGTGGTAGTAATGGCGTAGTGTCTACAATTGTTCATGTGCCGGAATTTTTCGATTATTTTAACCAATTCTATCAATTTTTTAAATAATCGATTAAGATATGCTTCAGGTAAAAATAGACCTGGCAATTATTAATGGATTGGTCATGTCAGGTATCTGGGCGACATCTATTACTTAAAAACTGAACAGTTGTAAAAATTCCTTGCTTGAATATAAAAATAATGCAAGATTATTATCGTAATTTCACATGAGTAGTGGGAGGTGGGACCACAGTAAATGTACCTCTTTTTAACTTGGACTGTGTATGAGGTACATATCAAATTTTAAGGAAATCCGCTCAACATCTTTAGCGTGAAGCGCCCTCAAACAGAGAAGAAAATTGTTCCGTTGGAATATTGACTGCGCATGCTCAGTCATCGATAACAGTCAAATTTTATTGACAATTTCATTTGAAATTTCCTTAATGACTGGATTTTAATGCCTATAAAAAACAAACCGGAAATGAATTCTTGGATGATGAATTAACATCTTTTCCGAGTAGAAAAGAATTAGACCATGAAATACTTTTACTTCTTTGTAAATCTTTCCTTTCAAGGGAAAAATCGAGTTTGGTAGAACGAGCGAAATACTAGAATTAGAGAACGTTAGGTAATTTTAACCCTTTTGAGTAACAGCCCAGTCTGTTTTACATCAGAGATTGAGATAAGGGTTTCGTCTTTGTGTCGACAGGTGGTGCATGGTCGAGATATATTTAAAGATTGCTTTTAATTTATCTTTACATTATAGGTCCAGAAACGACAATTCTTCGAAATTAATATGAAATTAAAAAAAAAAAAAAAAAAAAAGTAAATATACAGTTATCATTAGAAAATAAAAATAGGAAGCATTTAAAGATGGAATAATTTTGATTATTATAAATTTTTAATGAAGGAATTGAAGGCTATGCAGTCAGTCAGTCAGTCTATTGTGTTTCTTTAATAACTTTTGAAAGGCTCGATGCATCTTCTTGAAACTTGACATGCCCATTATGGACAAGATAGATGTACATTTTTTTTTTTAATTTATATTTTTTTCTGAGTGGATCTTTGCCTAAAAACTTTTACAGAAAATGGAGGAAAATAAATCTGCATTGTTTGTTTGATTGAGATATTCTAATTTAGAAATATAAAGCATTCGTTTCATTTGTGTTATTTTCGCGAACAAAAGATATGAGGAGGTGGAGGAAAAGCAGCAACATTTTAACGAAAATAGGCTTCAAATTCTTTGAGGAACTTTCTTTCTTTGCAAATGAGGTTTCTCTAATCATTTGGAAGTCGTACGTTCCCCTACTAAACCGCTGGATAGATCTTCTTGAAATTTGGTATGCCTATGCGAAGGACGATGTAACTTTTACAGGGGGTGTTTTTCAAATGGCTCCTTGTCGAGTAATTAACACGAGAAGGCGACAGAAAATCTTATAGGAAAGCATTGGAATCTAAACAATTATGATTTCCATGTGTTTCCGTTAATATTTCACTATCTTAAACAATGAATATTAAATCCTTAATCATATCCGCGAGATTTGATACGATTATAATTAATCCTATTTTAAACAAGTAAATAAAGTACTGTTTGTATTCAGGAGATATTATGAGTTCAATAAAAAAAGTAGGGTTTACCATTTTGTCATTTTGTACAACTTAAAAAAAAAAAAGAAATAAAAAGAAACTTTAACAAATAATATCTTAATAAACAGGGCTTCAAATTCTTTCAGAAACTTCTTGTTTTAGTCTTCTGATAAGGATCAGAAGACTTATATTCCCGTTTTGTCTGTCTGTGGACAAGTATCAT
>JAFIDM010004315.1:69285458-69296688 GCA_023159025.1 Thereuonema tuberculata
TGCATGTTGTCTACAATCGTTACAATGTATGGTTATTATGTATGTTATCAAGTGTAACGTGAGATTCAATTCATGATTATTATTCTGTTTCTGTTTTTAAGTAGAAGAAGAGTGATTTAATCATTCTCTTCTCTTTTATGTAATTCCTGATGAAAACTTTTGTTGAAAAAGTTGAAATATTGAAGTAAGTCTGCGTAGTAAATATTTTTTCAGTTAAATTCTTCATACTAATATTTAAAAACAACAACTTTAATATTAAAACTCACTACATAACTCTGATATTTCGAAGGATTAATCCTTCGAAATATCAGAGTTATGTAATTAAAGTTGTTATTTTTTCAGTTACTTAATTTTGTAATCAAGGACTTTGTTCAGTTTGTAACTACTTTATGGCACAGACACTTCTGCAACTCACAACTTTCCTTCACAACATCCAGCGACATGTACAATCCATATCCAGTTGAATTGAGGCTGCTCTGAAGCTTCAAACACTACTAGTAAATATGTGAAAGAAATAGCAATATCATATGAATATAAAGATATATATGGAAAAGCACTCTTTTAATAAATTCATTTATTATTTATGAAAGCTTAGTAAAAATAACTTTTTGTATAAGTAGTTGATTGATAATGGAATCTTTTGGGAAATTGAATTGTTCCAGAATTTAATTTCAAACCATTTATTAACCAAGTAACCAAGTAATTTAATCACTTCTGGAATTTGGCTAACGTTACAGTTTAACTCATTGAAAAATAGAATAGAATCAGAATTCACTTTCTATGTATTGTATTTGCTTAATGTAGGGCAGTTCTTTAAAAAACCAAGAGGTGGTACCAAGAGAAGCTTCTCTGAAAGAAAAACATCATCAGGTCCAGCTAAGCAGCGGAGATGTGGTATTTGTGGCGAAACAGGTACAGATTTTCAGTTGAAAATTTTTGAAAGTTTAAAAAAATATTACATTTAAATTTAAAACATTTCAATCGTATTTATGAACAGTCAGCTTCTTATATATGTTTTTCTTACAAAATGGAAAAAGTTACGTTTAGTAAATTACACAGCAATCGATTGACTTACAATATTAAGTACATTGTATAAAAAAATCCCTGGAGTTTAAAAAAAACATGAAATTTAAAATTTAAGAAAATCTAAAAAAAAAAAAAAAATTCCTTTTCGAAAGGGTAAAAAGAAAAAGAAAAAAAAGAGAAATATTTCAAGGGTTCGAAGAATCTTTCAAGATAGGAAAATTAAAAAACATAAAATTGAATTGGATTTGAACTATAAAATATCAGATGTATGGCACTACACCAACGAGGACATTATTCTTGTTACTAAAAATACGCCCGTGTGGTTGGCATTGTTGCTGTGACATTGGTCTCTCACCTCTGAGTACCGGATTCCATTTCTCATGTGAATTTTGTGATGGTGGATGATCCGCACTGGACAGGTTTTCTCTGGGTCTTCCCATTTCCCCTGCACTTCTCCCACTATTCTTTCTCTCCATCTGCCATTACTTCCATGGGTTAGTACAAATAACCAAACGATTGCGGTGCTTGGCTTCCCAGCCACCCGCATTCACCACATAAACTTTAAATTCAGTCTAATGAAAGAGAAATTGAACCATTACCTAGTGTAAGAAATGTTTTTACATATGACAGACAAAAAGGAACTTGGATATCTAAGAGAAAACTGTGAATGCAACTTGTGGAAAACATAAGGGCTTCTTGAGATACTAAATATAAATATATTAATTTTTGGTCTTGAAAATTATTTGACAAAAAGACATGTAAAATTACAAATAAAATAATCAATTGTACTAATATGAAATGGAATAACTGATTTACTTAACTAAATGCAGAAATTAATATCTCTTTTTTTTTTTTATCCCCCTTCAGGTCATACAAGAAAGACATGTCCTCAGAAGTAGTACATTTAAGTTCCAGGGAAAACATTGTATATAAAATGTAATTACGGAGTATTAATATTATAAAGTTTTATAATAATAATTTAAAAAAAGAAGACTGTTTTATGATTAAAATAACTTTTTTAATTTTTGTAAAACGTATTTTAGTTTGTATTGTACAGTAATATTTTATATAAAAAAAGTACAAAAAAAAAAAAAAAAAAAAAAACTTGCTTCAGAACGTTGCACTTATTTTTTTTATTTAATCAATCATGTTTTTCATATTTTAAATTATCAAATTAATCACACCATAGCAATCAAAACTAATAAACAATCAGGGAAAGAAAGAGGAAAAGTAAGCATTGTTTAGAAACAACAAAGTGTTTTATTTTTCTAATTTAGTATTTACAGTTTTTGAAAAGTGATAATACATGCTGTGTGAAGGTTTCTTATACAAAAGGTTGTCATCAGAATTGTTTGGTAAAAGCAGCTTTTAAACAAATTCATCAGATTTTTACATAAAATAAATCATCGTTTCCACATTTACATAACTTTGTATTTTATTAAAATATTGATATTATCCAATCCAGTTAAGATTGAGCAATGTTTTTTTTTGTCCGTATTTTAAACAGAAATGTTCTAGAACAATTAAAATAGAAGAAACATTAATACTTACAATTTCTATTGGTTCGATAAAGAAAACGACAGATTATCTAAATTATTTATTCACTCTGTTATTCTGAAATCTGTATTTATTTCATTTTTCTGATAAGATAAAGAAAGCCTTCATTTTATTGTTAAAGCATTAAATTATTTTCTTAACGAATATTATCTATGTTGTTAGTTATCACTCAGCGAAAGGATAAATCAAACTCCCAGAATTAATCTGTATCCAGTTCTTTATCAGAGTTGCACACGTGACCTTTTTTCGGATTTAAACTTGCTATCTTCTTTTCTAATAACTGCACTTCAGCAGTGGTTTCTACCAACTGTAAAAGACAAACAAAAAAAAAAAAGATTAATATTTACGATGAATTTTGTAGATTTGCTTGCAAAGATATTCATGTGTTCCCAGATTGAAGAACTGTTTCCTTTTCTGTATTTGTTTAAAGGCAACGTTCATTCTGTGATTAATATAAATCTTTGTAGCTAAAAATTAATAATTTTAGACGGAAGGGTTGGAACGTATGGTAAAGCTCATTAAAACACAAGAAGTCCCTGAAAGAACTTAAGCCTTAACTTTTTTTTTTTTTAAGCGGTAAATGCAAAAACCAAATACCTCTGCAATGAATTGAACCCATCTTCAAAAATGAGGCCCTTATTCATCTTACCTGATCCACACAAAGTATGATAGCTTAGACATTTTGCGAATAAAAATGATTTCATTGATATGAGAGATTAAAAATTATAAAAATAACAGGGGACAAAAAAATCCTCAAAATTCTAAAATAATGCTTACTTTTTAAAAAGCATTTCCAGTTGACTTTTGTAAATGCCAATTCTGACTGAAAGTATAGATGCTCTATTTATATTAAAGCATATGTTGTTATTTTCTTAATTACTTTCCGGAGATTATTCTTCCAGGATACAAATTATTTGATGTAATCTCTTAATGTGGGCAAAAAATTAGTGCAATCGGTTACTAACAAAAGGTAAGAAATATTCATTCCCAATTCATAGTAGCCATACATGTTGAGATGATTTTTCCTAAGATTATTCCTGAAAGGACATGGCCTGCTTTGAATTTATATCCTCTCACATGAATGCCACTGACAAAAATTAGCACGATTGGATGACAGATTTGGGAGCAGAAGCATTTCTTTCAATTTTGCTTTGAAATAGTGTTAGGAAAGAAGCTTTACTCACTTTAATTCCCTTCACTCCAATTATCCAAGTTAATTGAAACTCTAATGATTGTTTTAGTTTAATTTGCTTCCGTTTCATTTATTGCAACTCATTTCTAAGAACTGAAAAGTAAGAGGAAAATACTAATTTTGTGAATCCTTTGTCTGGGAATTTAAGTTGATTGTTAACAATGTTGTTCTTATTTTTATTAATCCAAGAAATCACTCCATAATTTTTATTATATTACTATATTAGATAAATCTTATATCCTTAGGAAGATACCAGGATTCTATTTTGAAAAACTACGTTCTGGAGATCATCAGAGACTGGACACTTAATTTATTACTGTGTGCTTGAAGATCAACTGATAAGCCCTCGACTGTGGATGACCTGGGTCTAATCCAGGCAGTAGTCAGCGATTTTTGCCTTGTTTCTTTTTCCAGTAGTCCTAGGGTATACTCAACCCTAAGTGAACTGGTTTCTATTGTAGTGATTAATGATGGCATGCGTTTGGCTGATCATCCAACCTCAACCTGGTCTCACTAGTCACAGAATGCTGGAGCTTTACTTCCCGAAACTCTGAGGGTCAAAAGTTTCTCTATAAACGGATACTTTTTAAATTAACAAATTTATCACTACTTGCTATAATTCATTTAAATTATCTGATGCACAATTCAAAAGAATTCTTTTTACCATATCAAATAAAATCTCTTGTCTGAGCTTCAGAAAGTTGTTTTCTTGAAATAGCTTCCTATTTCGGCATCTGAGCTTGCACAATTCTGCTTTGATGTCTGCCGAACATCTAGGTAAGCCACTGTCACAAGCTGCAAAGAGAAAAGTAATTCCAAATTTACAAAATATTCTTTTAATGCAATATGAAATAAGAAAAGAAAGTGAAAAAGTAATTTCATCTAATCTTAAGTGTATGATGAGTTAAGAAGTACTATTTATTACATCTGCTGTTTGATGCACACAACAAATCATAGCAGGCATCTGAATTATTTGTGTTTATATATATATGTTTTGTGATTGTATGTTCAACCTGTAAAGAAAAGTACAATTTTGCTGCCTTTTCTTTTTGATTTTTTCTTTTATGCTTTAAACAAGTGCTTTGTTGCCATGATAATGTATTGAATTTCCTGCTCATTTTTAAATTCACAGGCTGTAATTTATGCTCATACAAACCCCTGCTTTAATCAAGTGAATTGCCATCTGTGCTTTCATGTAGATTGTAAAAATTGTCCTTCAGTGGATTTCAAGTTACTGTGATAGTCCCAAATGAAAAGTAGATGAAGTAGCAAAGGGACATGTAATATAGGAGTTTGATAAACACCATCAGCCTTTAAACTGCCAGAAAGCTGATAAACTATGGCTTGTGAAATCGTTATTATGAATTCTCCAATTTTTAAGGCTAAAGGTAAAAGAACCGTTTGCAACTGATTACAGAGCAGCACTGGATTGGCTTTTGATCGGTGGGCGGCAGATTAATCTTCAATGGATCCCCAGCCATATTGGCATATGCTATAACAAAAAGGCTGACTTCCTTGCGAAAATGGGGACACTCCTGTTTCAGCCCGCAGTATGCCCTACGTTGTCTTCTGCGAAGGCACACATCCAAGCTAACAGTTGACCATCAGACTAAGGATTAGAGTCTCAAGGTAAAGCTTGGGAATGTTTGGCCAAAAATGGGCCTCTCCGCAGAAATTTTTCACGGGCTACTATGGTTGCTGCCTTCTGTACACTAACGGGACATGACCTTTTGGTTGTCCATCTCCACAAATTAGGGATGATGCTGTCTAACAATTGCCCACTCTGCCAAATCCAACTGCCATGGACGCCAAGCATCATCTTTTTTGTTCAGTGCTGGTGAGGCAGTCATCCACATCTACCAGCCCAGAACTCATGTCATCACTGTACTGGTCAGCGCGGCACTTAATGGTAGCAATACCAAGAGTGGGCGTTTGCTAGCAGCAGCACCTTTTGCTGAATAAACACAGTTGCATGTTCTGGAATGTTTCTTAGAGTCACTGCACAACTTTCTTCTAGAACATTTCAAGAGAATTGGTGTGTTGGATTCTTCTTCTTGCCTGCTTTGTTTTGGACATGTTGACATGAATGCCGTTTCATCATGACACCCTTTTGCTGACATTACTCACAATTTGAACAATGGTTACCAAAGGTTGTATTTTAAATTTGTGTCGTATTTATAACTGGGATTTACCTGTATATTGGTTTGAGATATCTACAAGTTAAGAATGCACTGATTTTTTTTTAATAGGCTGCAATATCATTGAATCTTTTGAATAAGGTTTGATGAGAGTATATGATGGGAAAATTCAAACACAACACAATGCTTATTTCTACGAAGAAGTGGAAAAAGAAAGCATTGTAAATTACAATCATTTTAAAGAAAGATTATTTCACAAAAAGCAGCTCCCCTCCCAGATGCAAAAAAAAAAAAAAAAAAAAATGTATGTTAAAGCCAGCATTTAGTTCTAAATTTCTCTTTTACTTAAATGGAGTTGGAGTTAGAAAGTGCTGATTCCCCAATCTTACCATTCCTATATATGATTTAAGTTCCTACAAATTTGAGAAGGAAGAATGAAGCAAGCCATCACATCTTGAGAGCAGTGATCAGCAACCTTTTTACAATGAAATTTGTTTTGTTTTTATGCAAATACTTTAATCTACAGGTTAAAGAGTCCAATGCTCTGATCCCCCCCCCCCCCCCCCCAAAAAAAAAAGAAAAAGCAACTGGCTAACACAAATTAATCATCAATAATAATAAAAAAGAATCATCAGTGTCACTGAAGGTTTAGATATTGGAAGCTGCAGATCATCCCTTAAAGAGCTAACCCCAGCCCAAAACCATACCTAGCATATTCCATAACATGAAGAATAAACTGACAGTTGTAGTGTCGTCAAGAACTTCTAAACCAATCAGTCTTTTGAAAAGAATATTAAAAGAAAATTCCCCTCATTTGCATCTTTTATAAGATCCTGTAATGCAGTACAGAATCATCGTCATTAAAAAAAAAAGCGAAAATAATTTAAATAATAGTGCGGTTTCAGGTATCGGTCTGGCATGAGGCCAGTGTGCCAGTACCCAGGTTCAAATCCCGGTCGAGAGCATGGATGTGTCAATTTCCTTTCCTGTGTTGTCAGCCTCTTCTACACTTTCTTCCGTCTGACGTCATTCCATAATGGCATCCTGGAGAAGGCAAAGGGAAACCACTCCAGTATCTGTTCCCTTGTATAGTTACGGCTTCTCCTATGGGTTGCCCTTCGGGGGTCACTAGGGTTCCATAGACTTGAACCAATCTACGGATTGACCTACCATGGTATGATAGTCTTAAAATATTAGTAATATATTATTATTGTCCTGGCTGATTGAGGAATTATTGAGATAATCCCTTTAATATCCTATTCTGAAACAGGGAATTAAGTTTGAATGATAAATAATGACCTACATTAAAGAGGCTTGTTAAGTTTTACTTCATTCTACAATGCACTTCAACATGCAATAAAACAGACTGAACCCAAAATTGCATAAAGAAAGACCATATGTCTATTCTTCTTTCTATATATCAGTTTCTTCTTTACGATATTTATTATTTTGTTTTACCTGATATCCATTTCCCATTTTGAAATCTGATTTGATGATTTCCTAATTTCACTTTAACTTCAGGACTTGTGGAACAAGAGGGCACAGGTTTGTGGATAAAATCACAATCTCTCTGAACTTCCAGCACTGAAGTACATTTTCTTGGAGGAGCTTTCTTAGGTCGAAACCGACTACGAAACAAACATGGATGAGCAAGAGATCTGAAAGGAAGAGGCAAAAAATAATTGGAATTTTTAACAAAATGTCTGCAATTTTTTTTTTAATAAACAAAGGGCAAGTTCTTTAAAAACTCCTGGTGGTTTCATCATTATGGTTGCACAATATGCTAATTTAATTTATAATTATATATAATGTTTAACAGAATCAAAGGCATTTTTTTGGGGGGGAGGGGGAAGATTTTAGAGTTGTTAATGGATAACATGAAAATATTACCTGCAAAGTATAGTCATTTGATAATATTTTACTAATTACTAATTATTTAGAATTAGTCAGATTTGAATTATACGATGTTAGCCATCGGTTTGGCAGTCCAGTGATGTTCAACAAAGATAGAGGGTTCAAATCCTAATTAATGGTAATGTTTTTTCTTTACCCCATTCATCTGGAGACTGGATAACAAAAAAATTCAACTTGTATCGCCTTTCTGTTTGTAGCCTTTTGGAAGGTAACCAAGTGACTTATCTTTCTTATGTACAGTACAGAAACGTGATACCTATCTGTGCTTGTGTCTATAGACAGAATACTCAAGCATAACATTAAAAAAAAAAAAGAAAAACCTGCTTTTTTTATTATGTATTTAAAAAAGACAGACGGAGGAACCACCTGAGTTTACTCTGGGAATCTAAAGGATAGCCTCTCACTCATTTATCTGGGGCTCATCTGAAAAGAAGAAATGTCAGGATTTGGGACCTTTTTATTTTGGTTGGAGTGCAATCATTTGCTTGTGAACTTCTCTCCCATCCAGAAAACGGACACACTTTTTTTTTCTCTTTGAATGGCTGGAACCATCATAACCACCTCCTTTGGGCAAGCTTTGTTAGGGTTCGTGTTTTAAATGAGCCGAAAGCCAAAATTTTCAACTAAACCTAGGCATATTTTACTGCATTACATATGATAATAATAATCCGTTAGGATGACAATTCTTTGCAATGCAGAACAGAACTATAGAAAGTATAGGTGGATAAAGGATTTACAAGAAAATACAATTAAGTGTTACATTTAGATTTTTCGATATTGACAACAGCTGCATATGCAAATGTTTTGTAGCATACAAACCTGTATCGGATTCCAGTGGGCAGGGTCTCGCAGGTTTACTTCTGGATGAGGTGATAAATAAACATGATTTACACATGCATGATTGTTGGGGCCAAGGTTATGACAATGGGACCAATAAGGTGGGCAACGAAAGAGGTGTATAAAGCCGTAAAAACCAGCTTATTTCCAAGAGCTTTTTAATCCTTGTGCATGTCACATTCTAAATTTGGTAGTTTCTGACACAGCCAAAACCTCAGTTAAAACTATCGTTGTTTGGTGTTCTCCGTCTGTTTGTGTTCTTCTGTTCTAAGACGAGATGGGAAGTGATCTCAAAACAAACAGAAGGACTGACATTAAAAAAAGTCTGTGAGTCTCGATGGGAGAGTAGAGACTGGAAACCTTGAGATTTCAATAAACCATATTGAGAGATGCACTACAAGAACAATATGAGGAGGCTAATGACTCAGTAGCAGCTTCAGGTGCCAAGTCACTCGCTCAACATATGAAACAATATGAATGCTCATTCTTGTGATTTGTTATGAGTTACTATATCAAATCAATACTAATAGCAAATCTGTGCAGTCGGGATCAATAAATTTGTCAAATGTGTCAAGCCTATTACACAAATGTTGTCAGTTTGTGAAAGAGTACAGGGATAATGGATACACATCGGCTGTGATTACAACAAAAGAAATTGCCGAAAAACACTGAAATATCACCTATGTTTCAACAAGTGTGAAACAAAAGAAAGAAAAGCATGTCTGAATATGAAGATAAGAGATGAGACTCCAATAGATCCTGAGCAAATTTTTAAGATAAGTATCTTCTATCCCTTGATAAAATACAATTGTGAATTTCCTGGAAATGCGTTTCAGAAGCTGTTGAGTTTTAATAGACTTGGTCTTTTTTGTACGATTTAAAACAGTTTTATGACAAAAGCGAATTAGAACAGTTCTACAAGGGCGGTTCAAGTTTGATCGAGACTTTTGTAAAAAATTGACGAATAACTGCAGAACGATACAACTTGCGGAGGATGTAATAAAATCTTTAGTGAGTATCCTGCACTCGGCAAGACGAATTTGGTGCATGCGCAGCAGTTACAATGAACATGGCGGCAAGCAGTGTTTGTAGCTGTGGAACAGCGGTGAATCATCAAATTTCCTGTGAAGGAGAATGTTAAACTAGCTGAGATTTTGAGAAGACAGCAAGCACAGTATGCGGAACAAAAGTTGTCATGGTCAAGAGTGTATGGATGGTGTCAACAGTTGGTGAAGGACAAGAGCTGGTGACAAATTAACAGCACAGATACGTTCATCCGACTGCAATCACGGAAGTGTCTTCTTGGGACATGCAAGATGTTATCCATGTGGAGTTTTTGGAGAAAGGGGCCACAATTAATCCCCAGTATTAGTCCACATTGCTGAAGGGTGCATACAAAACGCCATTCGCAAGAAAAGACTGGGATGTTGTCTGGGACATGTCATTCCTCTCTATGACAATGCTCGGCCTCACTTGGACAATTTGACAGTAGCAACTCTGGCTGAAATGTGCTGGGAAGTTTGCGCGATGCCCTTACAGTCCGGACTTAGTCCCCAGTGATTATCATTTGTTTGGGCTCCTTACAGTTTATCTGGGAGGAAAGAAATGTAAGACAGTTGTAGCAATAAGGAAAGATGTCTTGCAGTGGCTACGACAGCAGCCCAGTTCTTTCTATGTCAAAGGAATCAGGAGCTGCCACAACGATGGCAGCGGTGCCTGGACGCTCAAGGGGAATACTTTGAAAAACTGACATAGTTTAATGCTTGTTGGACTTTCCATTTCCTGTATAGAAATAAAAGTGTCGGTCATCCTCGAACCACCCATGTAATCTAGAAAGTATTCTAACACACAATCAAAGTCGCAATATTTCTGGACAGGAACTGGCCCAGGAAATATTTAATTTGAGGCCTTTCTTAGATGCAGACCAGGAATAACCAAAAGCAGTTCTTAAAGACAATGATTGGTGTGACATATTTCCCAACACATGGATACCCTCCAAATTCTACACAAAATTTCAGTGAATATTGTAAAGGGAGAGAGGAAAATTAATCAAAACCTACCTTAGATCAACATTGGTTTAGGAAAAATTATCAGACCTGGCAATTTTATCGACCGAAAATGATATTGTTCAGTCCCTTTCCTAGACAGATTTGATTACAAAATTTGAAAGTGCGGAAGCGAAGAATGTAAATTTTATTTAATTTTAACGAAATTCCTAATAATTTGAATGTATTTGATTGTGATGTGTTTCATGTTATAATTAATTTGTTGATTTGATTTTATAAGTTCTAGTTTATAAATATATATATATATTGAAAGTTCCTTTTGTTTTTATCATATCAGGAAAGATAAGTTAATTATGTACCTACCTACACTACACTTAAAAAACCGATTTAATATACTACGTGTAGGATTAAGATAGTATTTTCTTTATTTCTAATGTTTTGTTTATTGACTACCATGTTGCAAGTTGCAATAGTTTTAAATTGTAATCATTATTTTCATTTTATCCCCTATTATAAGGTGACCAGATTTTTACATTGGCAAAGCGGGACATCATTGACCG
>JAFIDM010004315.1:69296788-69356554 GCA_023159025.1 Thereuonema tuberculata
AAAGGAATTCAATAACCAAAAAAAAAAAATCGGGACTTTTTTTAAAACGCCGCGGGACGCGGGACAAATTGTTAAAAATCGGGACGTCTGGTCACCTTACCTATTATCAAAAATTCCCATTGTAGTTTAATGATGTGGGAAAAAAAAAAAATATGTATTTTAGAATGATTAAGACCGACTCGTTGCAATTATTTTTTTGTAGTTGAATGAAGAAAGTAACTTTTTATTACTTAATTTTGTTTCAATAAAAAAATATCGTAATTGTAAGTAGTTGCCATTAACAGAATTTGAATTACAATTGATTCGAAAGGTGTCGACTAAAAGGCGCCAAACGGGAATCTCGCTACTCCCTGAAAACAGGCTAAAGCCGCCGCTGCTGGGGTTTGCTATATTTTTTGTTTTTGAAATCAACCTTTGGGCCGTTTAATCATTTGCCTCGAACGCCACTATCTGAATATTCTTAATTCAATATTAAGCTGCTTGGAGTCCAAGACTGCAGATCACAAAAAATCAGATGGCCTAGGGCGGCAGAAAATCTAAATCCATCCCTGCATTGTCCTTATGTAGGGTTAAACAGTTTGTCTAACAATTTCAAGTAAATTTTTAATAGAAATTTAATGAAAATGGTTGAGTTGCATTTTACATTTGCAACAGAAATTCGATTTTATCAAGAAAAAAATATGTATAATTTGCATTTAATATTATAATTAAAACAAAAATTCCTCATTTGTAGATGCGGTCGATATTTATTTAGAATTAGGGATTTTTTTTCTTTGGAGTTGAAAAAATCTGTTCTTAATAAATAAATGAATAAATAATTGTGCTAACATTATTATTCTGATTTTCAGGCAATTTTAAAATTCATCAATAATTTTATTCCTTATTTTTCTTTTTTTTTAATATTGATTCTTTTTCTAGTGGGAAAAGGCTTAAATTCATTTTACATTTTAGAAAATTAAACCCTTTTTGCTAGGTCTCATTTCTTTTTTTCACTAAATATATGTATATTTTGTAAAAAAAGCAAATTTTAAATAATTTTTTATTTGGATTAATTTGAATAATCAAATGGATTAAAGTTACTTACTTGGAACAAAATTTAGGTTTTCCGCTCATTCTTGTAGAAGGAATAGTAATAGAACTAACGAACCATCTTGTTTTTGACAAAATAATTAATTGTTTAAACTTTTTCTTATTTAAAATTTACATTTTTCTTAATCGATGGTTTTAAGTATGATGATAGAATTCCTCTTATTTTAATATTAAGAATGAGAATATAATCGGTTCAAGCGTCGGAAAATGATTATTGCAAATAAAATCCACTAGATGTCGTTGCAACTTCCGGTAATGGCGGTGCGTTGAAGTTACGTTTAAGGATCCAGTTTTGATATTAGACGTTTATCATTTACAATGGGGAAACACAAAAAATCAAAGACTCGTGATGATTCGCCAGAGATTTACCGCAGATCCAGATCTCGGTCGCGGAGTCCAGAATCACGATCAAAGAGTAAACACAGCGAGAAAGACAGATCGTCTCGAAAAAATCGCAGCAAATCGCCCAAGAAATTGGATCATCGCAGGACCCAGGAATCTTCGGATTCATCGTCCAGCGATCGGCGGCAGAAACATAAATCCAAGAAACGAGACCGTGAGAAGCATTCGGAATCTTCTCGAAAGAATAAAGAAGCTTCGTCCACTAGCTCTAGTGCATCTGAAAATGAAGACGACCCTTTGCCCACGAACATCGAAGAACATTTGAAGCAGATGCAAGTAGAAAGAATAAAAAGGAAAGAGGACCGAATAAAACAGAAGGAATTAATGAAAGCTCTGGAAACTCCCGAGGAAAAGCGGCTCAGAAGATTGTTGAAGAAGGAAGCCAAAGAAAAAAAGAGGAAAGAACGAATGGGTTGGGACAAAGATTATATGCATTACACAAACACGGACAATCCTTTTGGCGACGCAAATTTACTGGAAACCTTCGTTTGGTCCAAAAAACTGGAAAAGGAAGGTCTTCATGGTATGACGTCAGAAGAATTGGAATGTAGGAATAAACTGAAACAAGAAGAGAATAAACAGGAGTTAGAAAAGGTTAAAAAACGACGATTGGAAAGGGAACAAGAAAGAGCAAGACGGGAGGAGGAATTGCAACAGCTACAAAGACAGAAGGAAGCTGCTCAGTTTAAAGAGTGGGAAAAACAGGAAGACATTTTCCATCTACAGCAGGCACGACTGCGCTCCAAGATTCGAATCCAGGACGGTAGAGCCAAACCAATTGATTTACTGGCCAAATATATCAGTGCTGAAGAAGAGGATTTAGCTGTTGAAATGCACGAACCTTACATGTATTTAACTGGTTTGACCATAAGAGATCTGGAAGATTTGTTAGAAGATATTAAAGTATACATGGAGTTGGAACGAGGGAAAAATCTCGATTACTGGAATGACATCACTGTTATTGTCGATGATGAACTCAACAAACTACGTAAAATGGACCGCAGCTCTAAAGACCATTTTGGCGATCGTAGAGATGGAATTAATGTGTCAGTGAGTACGGATGTTGTTTCAGTGTTTAAAGGGAAAACACACATGCAGCTGATTGCAATGCACGATCAAATTGTGAAGAAGATCCACAGTGGAGAAGAGGGAACAGATATTGGGTATTGGGAGTCATTGCTCTCTCAATTGAAAGCCCATATTGCAAGAGCAAAATTACGTGATCGCCATCAAGAAAATTTGCGACGGAAACTGTTTCAACTGAAACAAGAGCAAGGTGTGGAAAGTCAGCCTCTGTTCCCAATATTGGCCAAAGAAAGCATCCCTTCATTCTCAAAAGAACCAGAGAATCTAATGCCACCACCTCCTATTCCAGTATCACTGCCATTAACACTCCCACCTCCACCCCCACCCCCTATAATCCAGAAGGAAGAGACTGAGAACGAATCGTCTTCTAACACTGGACAAGATAAGGAAACACCGGCAGAATCGGTTCTTACCGAAGAGGATCTACTCGAGATTAGTTTCAATGAGTACGACAGTGGTGGCTACAGTCCTTCTTATCTCCAGCCAGAAAGTCTGGAACCAGGCACTTTAATCACAGATCCTCTTGATGATGCCCGAAGACTCGAATTTGCTAGACATCAGCTGATTGGAACAGGATCCGTTCAAAGTGCATTAACAACTGAAGAACGGGCTTTTGAACAGGAGGCTCGGAAAGGAATGAGTGATGATGAAGCAATATTTAGTGTAGAAGCCATTCTAGATCAAAAGACTTATTTATGGTCGGACAAATATCGTCCCAGGAAACCCAGATACTTTAACCGTGTTCACACTGGATTCGAATGGAATAAATACAATCAAACCCATTATGATATGGATAATCCACCACCAAAAATTGTACAGGGATATAAATTCAATATCTTCTATCCAGATTTGATTGATAAAACAATTACTCCGGAATACACATTGACTCCGTGTGAGGACAACAAAGACTTTGCAATATTGAGGTTTCATGCAGGTCCTCCCTACGAAGACATTGCTTTTAAAATTGTGAATCGTGAATGGGAATATTCCTACAAACGAGGCTTCCGATGCCAATTTCACAATAATATCTTTCAACTTTGGTTCCACTTCAAACGATACAGATATCGTAGATAAACATTCTATTTGCCAAAGGAATGGAATCACTTGTGTTCTGACTTCGATCTTGATAGTAACAGTGAACTGTAGTATCTTATCACTTGAAACACAAATTGTTACAAAGTTTGCTTTGAATACCAAACTTTTAAAAATATTTGTGGTAAGACATGATCCTTTTCTTTTGTTCATTCTGGTTAAAGATACCATCAGTTGTATAAGCCATACTCATGAATTATTGTATTACAAGTTCATAAAATGCATCATCATTATCTTGTACAAATCATGTGCTGAAAAGTGTAAATTATATCATCTGCAACATTTATCACTCCATTTTTTAAGCCTAGCACAGGTATCTGCAACATTTATTCTTTTGAATATCATCTAAAAAAAAAAATACAAACTTTCCAATTTTACAATCCATTAGTTTGTTTTCTGTAGACAGTAATTGTAAAACTGTACTAAAGAAGTCTTGCACATTTGTTAAATTTAAATTAGATTAATATTCCTTTAAGGTTTATGTTGATTTCGGGAGAAATTTATAACCAATTATAATTAAATTGTACAAAATTTAGTAGTATGTTTGCCTTTGATTGCTAATTCCTGATCTAGCATTTAGATTTTTCACTATTATTGTTATTATTTGGGGGAAAAAAAAAAAAAAAACCCACCTTCTTTGTACTACAGTATACACTGTTTGATTGCAGAAAGACTTTTTCTTGTTTTCATTTAATATATTTTCTCTATTAGTAAAAATCCTTTAGTGTAAAGAAAATAAGTTAACATTCACTTATGTAGACTAGTAAAAAAGTTAAAAATGCAATAACACCTCAGGGTGTGAAAACCTTTTATTTATTTATGTGCGTTTTTAGTTTTTTCACTAGCCTTTAATGTATGTTTAAATATTTATTTTTTTGAGTTATGAATTTACAATATATTGCATTCCAATGTTCCTACTAGTAGAAAATAATCAATAAAATATTTCAGGAGGGAAAGAGAAAGTCTCTAAGAGTATTTATACGATATTTTGGCCTAGTAATATTCTATTGTCTTCTTCAGGTGGAATTCAGAGTTACATTGTAGTAGAATAAATACAGAAAAAGTAAAGATGTTTCTCTTGTGGTAAGGAAACATCTTAACCTTTTGCACTATTAATGATGTTGTAATGGATGCATGAAGTCACAAGATTAAAGGCTCAAGCACAGTCGTGAGCTGAAATACTTCCACTAAGAGGATCAGAGAATTCTCATTCCTTTATTGAGTATATTTATTACATTGAATATTATTATGGTTTTCAGTTTTGTTTTATTTCCTTTTTATTAATTCATGAAAAAAAAATTAACACTATTAGAACAATTCTTTTAGGGAAAGAAAACTATTAATAATTATCATCTTCCCGTTTTTATATAATTCTGTTTATAAATGAATTGTTGGAATTTTGTTGTGGAATTATTTTATTGTTGAAATAGATAAAAAAAAAAAAAGCTATTTGTTTTTCTGAATATTAAGCTTAAAATTAAAAAAAAACAATACGACAATCTTTGTGCTTGATATGAAAGATACACTTATAAGGAATTGTAAACCATACCTCAAACAATCATGAATTTAAAACAAAAAAAATCATAAAATGAGATTTTAATAATAATAATAAAAAAGAATTACTTAATTTGGAAATTCAGATGAATTTTTTTTGTCATTTTTATTTTATGAAACAGCTACCATCATTGATTTAGCTATTCTTATGTTAGAATAATTTTCATTATTAGTATTATTTCAAACTAGATCTTCTTCATAGTTTGCCACGGATAGCATAAATCATTAAAGATTTATTATTATGATAGACAAACCGATATTATTAATTTGTAAATATATATACGGGTTCCAAAGATCATTTTCAGTCGAAAATTTTCTATGACTTTTTTTGTATGGGCGGTAGTGTTAGAGTTAGGAAATGAATACTTTGGGAATGGTCTCTAATCAAAGAAAGCTCAGTTCTGCCATTTTCATCTTTTTCTTTAATTATCATACCTGTTTTCAGTCGTAACATTTGTTATCCGGATTGCTTTTTGTAATAAACCTTTACCTTATTTACTTACACTTCCTAATGTGAACTGAGCTTCCTTGGATTAGGGACCATAGCATTCATTTCCTAACTCTAAAACTACGGCCCGTACAACAAAATGTCATAGAACATTTTCGACTCAAAATGACTTTTGGAACCCCTTTCTCTTCGCTTTGTCTACCATTTCCGAAACACCCTGTATATATATATAAACCCTTGACAAGTCAGTAGAAAAGAGAAGAATAAAAAGAAACTGTCCCATCTTAAGATATCAAGCTGAAGGGATTCCAAATATGGCATCCAGTTGCTTAGTAGGAGGATTAACAGGAAATAAGATACTGTTACATCAATAGTGGTAAAGAGATTCAGCAAAAAATTCTCTTGAATAAAATAGCCTCTCATAAACCAAAGCTAAGACAAAGAAATACAAGAACAAAATCAAATCTTCGGATAGCTAAATGCTCACCAAAAAAAGGAACATTTTAAAATATTTTCATAGATCAAACGAATAAAATAAGGACATGCTACAAGTTTTTCTTTTTTTTTCTGTGGCCTACCTTGAGCTGCCAGAGAATTTGTTTTTCAAATTTTGCCGTTCAATTTCTTTAGTTTGTGAAGGTCAGTTTTTATATTGTATATGAAACTGCCTTTCCCCATGTATGTCTTGGAGCCTTTGGATGTTGGGTAGCTCTAGCTGATGACAACCTAATAAGCTTGAAACAGCTGCCTAGGCTCAATGGCTTCCTTATTTTCATGAGTTAAGATATCTGTGAATCTGTTTTTATAATATGGTCTTACTCTTGAAATTTATTAAAAGTTAAAATGATTAAATTTGACTGCGATTTACACTGAATTTTTATCTTATATCCATATTTGACTATGAGTGAACTGAAATTAAGTGTACTACATTTAAAAATTAACTGGAGTACATTTTAACATTAAACTTGCTTTTTTTCTTTCAGAATGTTTAAAAAATAACAAAAATGATGAAAAACGAATTATTTAGTTTGTGTTGTACAGATAGGCTCCCTATCATCTCATTATCTTTTCTCCCCATTGAGGCGCTTGAACAGTTACGGCAGACCTGGCAGTATACAGATGTTTTAAAAGCGCGAATCACAGGATGCACAATATTTCTCCATCTTCAGTGGACAGAATAGAGTAAGCTCTTACTGTCATAGTAAGATAATTGTGTTTATTATATCAGGTAAAGGTTGAGTGCCGTAGATGCATCTTGCAACGCATGACCTTGCACTAAGGAATGTTCCCTCCACTCCTTAGATCCATCCGGCCTTGTTTTTCAATGGGGACGGATGCATCTCAACTGCCTTTGGTGACGAAACTCGCACTGCGTCCCTTTGCTTCTAGGGACAGGGAAGGTCATCATTACGTCCGAACTAGTTTTGCTAACTTTCTGTAGCAAAAATATATATATATTTTTTTTCTATTGCCCGGGCTCATAGATTAATAAATCTTTTGTTGGCCAACAATAAGGGGCGAGATATGATAGCATTTATCCGGCGAAATGTTGCCCAGGGTACGCTGTAGGAGGCAACATCACATTGTACCCGTAGAAACGGACAAAAGGGGAAAGAAACATCCATGCCACAGCCGGGATTCAAACCCAGGTACCGGCAATACTGGCCACAAGGCAAACCGCCTTCTAGACTGCTTGGCCATGCCAGCACGGCTTGTAACAAAAATATTGAAATAGCGTTTTGAACTACTCTGTGGAACAAATGGATACAAAAATAGATTGCAATAATATTTGCATTTGTTATAGTAATATATAAAAATAAGGGAGTTCAATTTAATAAAGATAAATTTATTTTTCATAAATACAAAATTATTAACATCAAATAATTTTACGTAGAATCAAAAAAATTTTTTTTTTGTAGAATCAAAAATTGTGTTTAATAAGACAATTTAACTAGCATAGTGACATTTGATTCAGAAATGGATATTTTTAATGTTTTAATGAATAAAAGCTGTATTCATAATGGCTGTAAATCTTTATCGAATTGAATCCCGAAATTGGAATTTTCCAGTATGTCTGAATTTCCAAGAAAATCTGCTTTTCTTTCCTTTCCCTTTTTGATGTGCCCTGTAATGGATTACAGCCATTAAGTTATTAAAAGATTATAAATGATTGGTAATTTAAGTTTTTAAAAAATACAGAAATGGAAAGAAGGAAATTCAATAGATTTTTCAAGCCAGCCGAGAGTTTAATGTATTTTATTTTTATGTTTATTGTATTTTTTTTAATCGTATTAATACATATATTTTGATATTTTTTTTTTGAATCAGGTCACATTCATGATATAGCAAAGTGACATTGGACTCAGAAATGGATATTTTTAATATTTCAATGAATAAAAGCTATATTCATAACACGGGCGGATCCAGGATTTTTCAAAGGGGGGGGGGGCTAACTTTCCTGAAGGGCTGACTATACTTTCCTGAAGGGCTGACTATCCTGAAGGGCTGACTAGGTGTGTCTGAAACGCACGCTAGTAGACAGCTTTTTATTAGCAATTGAAATCGTCATCATGGCAATATTAATGTCTATCAGGCAGCAGCCTTTGGATACCACATTTTATCCCATCTATATTCACAGCTAAAGGGAGGGGCTATAGCCCCCATTAGCCCCTCCCTGGATCCGCCTATGATTCATAATGGCTATAAATAATTTTCCGAGGTGTATCCTGAAATTGGAATTTTCCAGATATCACGCTATGCTTGAATTTCAAAGAAAATCTGCTTTTCTTGCCCAGCAACGGATTACAACCCACTGGTATTAAAAGATTATAGGCCAATTAATGTTTCCCTTTCTGAATGCTCTTGTAAAAAAGCTTTTACGGCCACAGAAAAGAATCCATTGTCAGTGTGTGTGGAGTTGTGCAAGGATACATCTGAAACGGTCTCTACAGCAACACCCGTTCCTTCTAGGAACGTACTACTCTGTGGGCTGTGGCAATGCGTCCGACCTCAACACCTTTGCTGCCGAGATGCATCAATAGTAGCCCTACTTAACTAAATAAGTGGATGCAGTTTTTCAATGTAATCATTTCAACCCCCCCCCCCCATTTTTTTGGTTACCTGATACTAAGTACTACACTGTCCATTAGTAATGAATCAGAAACAAATATATATTTGCAATTAGACAGTATTTTACTTAATAAAAATCTTGGTCATATTCTTTTTGGCTTCTACATCATTGCACTGTAAAAACTACTTCAGTTTTTGCTTAATGAGCATCATGGAACTGTTTCTTAAAAGTCTCAGCTTAGCTTTTATAACAAAAAAAAAAAAAAATAGAAGATAAAATTACTTTTTAACATAAAAAGTATTTATTCACTGCTTTGCTACATTTTTCTTAACTACTATTATAAATGTTAACATCATTATTTCCTACTTCAAAAATTACAACAATATACATTTCTTTCAATAAACTAAGTGGATACATTTCTAATGACATTGGTTTTCCATCTCTTGCTGTCTTCTTTGCCAGATTAATCGATGCTTCTGTTTCATGTAGGCATCCTTTACATTGCCATAATAGCCAAGATCACCATCTGAAAGAGACAAAAGCAAATGCTTTTATTAAAGTATTCTCTTATGTATTTGTATGTTTAAAAAAGAATAATGGGTAATTTTCCATTATCTGGAAGCCACTTTGAAATTCCTGTATTAGAAGAGCGCATATGAAGGCAATAGAATAAAAAATATTTGGAGGTAGTCGATTGAGTATCGTTTGCAGTTATTTCCTTTAGAACTTCCAAATATTTTTGTGATTCTATTGCCCTTATGTGCTGTTCTACTGAAGGAATTTCAATGTAGCGTCTGGATAATGGAAAAGTACCCCAAAAAATTATATACAGTAAAACCCCTTTATTACGCTCGTCAAGGGACCATGACCTACAAGCGTAATAAGCGGGATAGCGCTATAGACGGGAAATGATTTATGAGATGGGGAAACATTTAGACACCATTTTACAGGAAACATACTTGATTCTGCAATAGATAAATTGGAGATATGAGCTTATTTCCTATTGAAAAAATCTTTGATTGTGGTTTGCCATGTGTGTGTGTGCTACTGTTATGGATTATGACATTTTCAATGCGGTTCAAGTAACTATTAACATCAATTGATACACCACTAGGAGCAACACTAATATATTTTCGGAGCAGATTTAGTACACTGCCCGCTATTTCACGCTCCTTTTCTTGAATGATTGGGTCACTTAATGGCACTAATGCATCACGGGACTGATGAATCCATTCAATTAGAATTTCCTCGGCATCTTCATATTTTCCACATTTTATTTTTTTACGTTTGCAACCATCCTTCGCTGTATTGGTAATCCCATTCTTATTTTTTATTATTGTTCTCAGACTGGATGAGGGAATTCCTAGAGATTCTGCGAAATCCTTCTAACTTAGTATAGAATTCTCGTCGTACTTACGGAGAATTTGCAATTTTTCACTTATAGAAAGGGATTTCCGCTTCGACATTTGGCACTAACTTACTGTATCACAGACCCGCACTTCAAAGAGTTCAAAGATTCCCTCCTACCAGGGAAAGAAAAGAATCTTTACAGTGTTACATTTCTTTTCGATACAAAATTTCCGATATAAAAAAAAGCGCTACTAGCGGGATTTGAAGCGTTATAAGAGGGTAAAAGTATACAGAGTTATATTGAAAATTCCAGGGACCGTATGAAAGGAGCGTAAAGAACGGGATAGTGCTATAAGCGGGAGCGTAATAACGGGGTTTTACTGTACTTTTTTTTTTTTTTTCAAAAGGCCTATATAAGATAAAGGACTGTTGTTGTAGAAAAAAAAAATACATTTTTTTAATTTTGGATTATTGCTTGAAGTCCCTAATATTCATAAATTTTAATTTAATGAATTATGAAATTCTTTTGTCTTCCATTCTGACAACAGCAGCACTTAGGACACTGGCCAATTATTTCTATTAATTCTTCATTATTATTCAGAATGAATTTTATTAATCAATCCTGTTTCAAATTGGAGGTTAAATAACCTTTTTTTATCATGACCTCCTTTATGAATTTGATGAAATCTAAAGGTCCTCTAAATAGAAAAAAAGATGGGGAGATGTTCCGTAGCCAACCAATAAACATGCAGTTACATAAGAATAACCCAGAGTTTTGTAGATGACTGATGGACACTGATGAACCTGTAATGCTCCTTTATCAAGAATTAATAATTTAACTTTAAATCGTTGGTTTATTATTTATTATGATTTACCCAACCAGTAATACTAGATATGAATATGCAATTATTGTTACATCAAGATGTGAATGACACATGCTGATGAATATGCTCACATTACAAAAGATGTGAAGGGCTGCGCACAACTCTTTCAAGGACAGCAATTTTAAAGACTACTTCCCTCAACCATCAGAGAATTTTATTTTTTAATATAATCAGTATACTTTTTTTAATACACGAGTTATCAAAACTATTCCCTTAAAAATAATATTATAGGTCCCAGGTTTTTGATTAATATTGATGTACTTAAAATTTACAGAAGCATAGAAAAACAAGCATTTGTAATGCTTCAAAAAAATCCAATTAGAGATATAAAGACACCTTAGTTCAAAAACATAACAGAACCAACTAAAATTTTTTTCTAAATTCATTCAAAAAATATAATTTCTTGTAAAATCAAATTCTCTATAAAACCCTGATGTTAAACATACAAATTCTTAAGCAGATGAAACACGTTTACTTCTTGGTTGAATTGAATATTTAATTTGCCATTTAAGACTTGATTTATTTAAAACTTATTTGCAATCACTTTATGATACTATTTACAAGTTGAACTTGACCTAAGACATACAAAATGAAGAGATGCACCTGTAGAATTCAAGTTACTTGCATTATCTTTCTTTTCAAATTTTCCATACTAATATTGTTTTTAAAATCCTTATTTGTTACTCCTTTTTGTTCTCTGTCTGATAAACGCAGGTCCTTTGGTCTGAAATTTTCTGATTGAAATATACGGATATTTCTTTGTCTTTGTAGTTATTAGAAGTGAAAGAATTCAATTCACGCAGCCAATTTGTGCTGTTCCAAGCGTTACAGAAAATGTCCTTTAGTCCAGAATATCTGATTGATTGTAAAGATATCAATGAATAGTAGGCTGTAAGAAAAGAAAGTAAAATAAAATTTCACAGTTATTTGTCTAACTTCTTACTTTTGAAAGGACTTTTATGATAAAAAATGAGGTTATAAATTATATTTATTAAATATGTACATGTAAATTTTCAAAAGTTGTCTTATTATATTCTCTTTTATATATATAAAAGATATCCAATTGCCAAAGCTGCAACTCTGAAACTTGTACAAAGTACAGTTGAACCTGTATCTCGAATCACGGGAAAGGAAAAAAATTTGAGATAAAGAGGTTTCGAGTTACAGAGGTTTTAAATGCGGTCAATTAAAAAAACGTTTTAATTGGTTTTGTTGTAGAAAAATACAGTGGTATGATCGCAGATTAATTACACATACATCCATAACATTTTTTTAACGTATTTACCCTTAACAATAAAAATAGTCTTTCAATGACTTTTGACGTCTTAACTTCCTTTGTTTCTATTAGCCTTCTAAGGTTAGCTAGAGCTGCGAATCCCTCGTGGCCAGCATTTTCCTGAGATTCAACCTGTTGTTGAAGAAGGGTGGTCTTTGGGGATCAGTTTTTTGTAATTTACACTATCCGAAATTCAAGATACAGAGGTTTTGAAGGAAATTTTTTCGAGATAAACATGGAAAATACATTGAATTTAGATTGTAAGTGTAGGGAATTTCAGAGCTTTTCGAGACAGACAGGTTCGACTGTACTAAAACGGGTGGCAGCTTGATAACAATACACATTTCAGCTAGTCCATAAAAGTTTAATAATTTCCCTAAGAATTTAACTGGTAGAAATTGGAATTTTAGAACCAACAACTTAAGGCTGATTTTCACTACATGTGCTTCTCATCTATCAATGAACCACTGTTATCTTATGCTCACTTTCACTAGAAAGACAGTGAACCCTACAGATTTTAACCTCCTAATATGACTATGATCTAAATTCGGGCTGAGTTAAGAGGCAGAACAACTAAAAAATAATAATACATCCCGTTTTATTTTGGAGGGTCTGGTGAGCATAGAGGGCCATACCTTGTCTAATCACATCCCAAGCGATCGGTGAGGACCCTTCGAGAGCTCCCTCCAGCATTTGATCACTTGGTTTAAATAGGAACCCTGTTGTTCTGTGTTAATTCTAAGGAAGAGACACTTTGTCGATCTTTGGCTAGATGACACCACAGATATCCAGCAGCAACCCAGTCCCATAAGTAAAAAATCAGCCTTTAAGCTGCAAAATATCTATCAATCCATTATTTCAGCAGCTCTAAGCCTATTTTTGTTAAAACTCATTTGGATTACAAGGGGAAAACACTGTCTGAACCAAATTAACAACGGCGAGAAGTACATTATATCTTATTCTAATCTTGGTCTCATTTTAACCTTCTATTTTATTATTAAAGTTCTATCAAACTATTAAGGTTGTTTTATTGTATATTTTTACAAGATAAAGACGTTTATCATCTCATCCTTGAAGTAATGGATAACTCTGGCTAAGAAGTTTTAACAAGAAGCTTGAAACAGCTTCCCAAAGTTCCAGTCAACTAAAAAACCCTCGGAGTGCAGAAATACACTTTATTCTGAAACAGTCTTGTAATGCATGTTAAATTTTTAGATTAAGTTTAAATTACTATCTTACAAGTTAGACTTATTTCCAAGCCTATTAGTAAACTGACTGAATGAAACGCATTCTATCAAGCTTAAAGAACATAACTTCTTACATTTGATGAACCAATTGGTTGCTGCGGTTTCATAATCATCAATAACCTTCTTGCATCTAATCTTGTGATCAGGCTTTTCATAGAAGACGCAATCATCACGACGCTGTCTCAAGATGTTCAAAACTTCATTATCTACCATCCTATCAATAAAAACAAAAGTATTTCAACCAAGTGTAAAGAATATAAAAAAAGAGGAAAAGAATGTAGTAATCAAAAATATATTAAATATTTTTTATAAATTTTTCTTAGAATTCTCCCTTTATTTCAAAATTTAATTTATCTCCTACATAAAAATATCATACAAATGGGGAAGAAATATTCAAGAAATACTAGAAAGATTACTGAGTGTTTTTCTTTTTTTACTATTACTACATATAATTTAACTATTAAATGTATTATTTTTAATAACTGCAAAACAAACAAGTTCTTATAACTAATGAATCTTGTATTTGAAACAGTTTCTTAAACATTAAAGAATTTCAAGGTGAAGCTAGGAACAGTTGTTATGCTAACTTTCAAATACTTGCACATAAGTTTATAACTAGATGATAAAATACCAATTGATGTTTGAACAACTTTCAACCTTGTTATACAGGATGTTTGGGAAATGGTAGACAAAGCAAAGAAATATGGGCTCCAGCGGTCATTTTGAGTCGAAAATGTTCTCTGACATTTTGTTGTATTGGCCGTAGCTTAGGAAATGTATGCTTTAGGAAAGATCCCTAATCAAAGAAAGCTCAGTTCACACTAGGAGTGTAAATAAATAAGGTAAAGGTTTATTACAAAAAGCAATCCAGATAACAAATGTCATGGCTGAAAACAGCTATGATAATTAAAGAAAATGCTGAAAATGGCAAGAACTAAGCTTTCTTTGATTAGGGATTTTTCCCAAAGCATTCATTTCCTAACTCTAAAACTACAGCCCATACAACAAAATCAACTCAAAACGACTCAAAATGACATTTGGAATCTATATCTCTTCGCTTTGTCTCCATTTCCGAAACACCCTTAATATCGTGTTTGCTTGTTGTGGAAAATTGCACAATTAAGATGACTCAATTATTGATAGTGTTTAGCCTCAATAGTGAGATTCTATCTTGGAACATTCGTCTTCAATCATCAGAAAGTTTCCAATTTCTGTGTAGTGCTTGCTTTTATCATGATTATTGTGCTTTTTTTTCAATAAATAATTATTTAATTCTCATCAAAGAATAAAAAACTCCCTTACTTGTCTCTCTTAAACTGCTCATTGGCTTCATAAAAGCAAATCATATCACCTTCTTCACATTCATCAATGGTAGGAACTCGATGGAATTTCTTGTGATAATAATTGTATTTAGGGCGATTGCTAACTACAATTTTCTCTGGAAAAAAAATAATAATAAAGAAATTTGTAGACATTGTTTGTTCATATTTTGGCAGATATTTCAATGCTTTTAGTATAGAATATAGCAGAAAAAGAAAGTTATTGCATTAAATTCATTTAAGATTTGCAGTAACAGAATCTTTCAAGAAACAATCAAAGATGAACAATAATAAAGGATTTGCACCCTGAGCTATCATGGATGGAAAACTGGGACGGCCGTTTCTGCCTTATTAGGCATCCTCAGCCAGTTTTACCCTCCATTGTGAGCCCAGGATGCATGCAAAGATTAAGGATTGAACCTCTGATGCCTCAAATGGTACCAAAACCACAAAACACTAACAATAAAAAATAAACAATTTGATTAACCTTTGCACGCACTTTGAGTTTACCATGCAGGGTAAAACTGGCTGAGGATGCCTAATAAGGTAGAAACGGCCGTCCCAGTTTTCCATCTGTGATAGCTCAGTGTGCAAATCCTTTATTATGTTTCTTAGGTTACCTTATGCACATTAAACTTTACTTTTATTGATATGTTATCATTCACAACTCTGCAATCCACATCACAAATAGTGAAAGATGTTGGATAAGAACTCAATTCTTTTTTCAGTTATTGAAGTATCACTACATTACTGGGTCACTTAAGTTAGCAGAGAAGAAAAGTCCCAAGGATGTATTGTAATGAAAGAACAACATTTTACAAGTGGGAATCTTTTCACCACATTACTGTAAGTGTTAATTTATTTAATTTTCGTTATTTAGATAAATAAGTCTTTTTATTATTATTATTAACTTTTACATTTTAATTGCTGGACACTACCTTTCAATAAATATGGAACTTTTTACTTTTTAACCCTAGAAGCATCACGAGTTTCTAAACTTTTCTGGATTCCAGTAGAAATATGTTTTCAACTAACGCCTCTTGATGGCTAGAATAGCTTAAAAGATTTATAACTCTTACTATTGTTAATTGTGACTATTTTGAAACTTTTCCTTATATTTCGTTTCAATATTTTTAATTGGGATGACTTAAAAGATTCTTTAATGTTCAGAAGCAATGAGGAATATTTCGTTTTTATTGATATTATCTCAATGAATAAGAGTAATAAATTTTATGTAGTAAAAACCACTTAAAAAAATTCAAAGAGAAATTTCAAAATTAGTCACAAATGACATCAGGAAGAGATTTGTAATATCTTTGATGTTATTCAGGTAAAAAGTGGTGATAACTGCTGATGTTTTGTGGGCGAGAAAAAATTATGCATTTGAAGGATTAGTTAATTTAGTTCTGGTGAAACCAATCAAGGAAGACCAGGGGAAAATATCAAAATAATAGTTAGTTGATTCAGCATCGAATTCGAATATTACAACAGTAATTTCTTTTACATTGTTCAGTCGTAAAACAAAAAAAATATCGTAGTTCTTGACTGAGGTTTAAAACATGGCATAGCTCTAGTAATTTGTTTTATATTAAAATTTCTCTATATTTGACCTCAAAATTGATTTTAATGCTTTCTCTTTGCTTTGCGTCTTCATTGATGCTCTTCAGTAGTAAGTCTATAAAAATAAGCTAATAACATCTATTTGGAGACTAAAAGTTTTTGTGATTAAATATATTAAATTCCAAAAGTGGGGCCTTTGTCTAATAACTATTCTGATCTAAAAAATTACTTGTTCTTTTTCCTCAATTTGACCTTTTTATCAGCAGGAACACAGTCCAGAATTCGACTTTAAATTGTCCAGTTCTTAGGCTTCGTTTGCGTCTACATTCACTTGAAAAATTCAATTTCATAATCTCTGATTTGGATAATAATTTATTTTTTTTTCTATTTAATAATCATCAAACCCCAAAGAACGAACTGGATTTGCATGTTATGAGCTAAAAAAAAAAAAACATTTTTGGAACTCAAGACTAGATCACATTCAGTTCCATTTATTCATTTATTTGTACACGTTTACCTCGAAACCAGGTAACAGGAGTATCCACCATGCTATAGACTGCATTAGCAAATGCTTCTAAAGAGTTCCTAGGCGATTGCCTAGGATTATCACCGGTCATTTTGTAAGTCTTAACGTTCTCTTGAATGAAAAATTCTCCAATTCGTGGTCCCGAAGGAAAATGTTGAATCAAACTGCCGATAGATGTCGCTGCTTTCGTGAAATCCCGCGAGAAGAGTTCGAGAGAAAAACGGTATAGGTCTTTCTGAAGTTGATTTCGCCATGGTAAGTTGGTCTTTTCTTAGCTGCTGTTTTATTTTTGTAATCGATCACCATCTTGAACTTAGAAAGCAAGTAATGTTTTAGGAAGTAGATCTATATGTTCCTTTACATTAGCAAAATGTAAATCTACCTTTATTTTTAAATTTTTAATGATATTTCGGACAATTTTTAACTTAATTGTTAACAACGTGGCGAAGATATTGCGGGTAATGTTACTCGTCCCGTACTTACGATGAAGACAGTTGAATTGAGTAAAGCAATTATCTTTTGCTTTAGATTTAAAGTTTGTTATAACGTTGATTACTTCAGAAGTTGCTTTTAAGAAAAAAATATTAAATTTACTCCCTAAGCTTTGTGACACTTCCAGGAATTGGTTAGCATATGCGATGAATTCTGTTAAACAAAAACGAAATTTGGTTAAATCCATTGTTAACAAAGCATTGCTTCGTAGTTATTCGTTAGACGTTATATCGAAAAAAAAAATAAGATTCTGCTAAAATAGTTTAAAATGATGCACGTGAAGACAGTGCGCCATTAGTATCTTGAAGCAACTTAAATTGTAAGAATGTAATATTTAGCCTTCAAAATCATTTTGTAAAGAAATCGTATTTGTGAAAGGATTCTTCAAAATGCCCATAACTTTTAAATCTATATTAAATTGCACAGGGTAAGAGATACGATAATTAAATCCTAACTTTATTAAATTCCTCAGATAATGAAAAATTCTTTTACTACCAATTGTACTTTACCTTACTTTAATTTTGCATAAATTCGAGTGACCATCAGTATCAAAGGCATTTTAAGTAAATGTTGAGAGAATGGAGCTGTGATGATCGTTCTTTCGGGTCTGATTCTTCTGAAGACAAAAATTCCCAACGTGTTCTGAGCCCTTCTGCTCAACATTTAAATAGTTTGCGTAAGATATTATGGTGATTGCCAGAAAGTCTCTTGGTGTAGTTGATTATAAAAAATTTTTCCTGAAATTTTGACAAAAGTTTAACCAAATTTGAAGACATTTGCTCAGTTTCCTCCTCCCCCGCATTTTCCACGTGTTCTATCCTCGGACCTGCATAAAATTAAAACCTAGCCCCTCAAGTATTTGTAATTGCAGAACCCTTTTCGCGGGAAAATCGTATTAAGAACTTTTTAAATGTGTCGTGTATTTAAATTTGAAATCTAAAAAGTTTTGTAACTAAGAAGAATAAATTGTTTCAGTTAAGATTACATTTAATAATTTCATTTTGGTTTGTTTCAGTCTCATCGGAAATTCTCGGCGCCCCGCCATGGGTCCATGGGATTTTACCCCAAGAAAAGAAGTAGCCGCCACAGGGGTAAAGTGAAGGCATTCCCCAAGGATGATCCTTCAAAGCCAGTCCATTTAACAGCATTCCTTGGATATAAGGCTGGTATGACCCACATTGTGAGAGAAGTAGACAAACCAGGATCAAGTAAGTTACTATTTTCAGCCAGGGAATTAAGTTTAATTTGCTTTTTTTTGAAATTGTTTACTGATCATATAGGGTAGAAGTGGTAGTATGTTTGTCTTGATAAGCTGTTTTAACTATAAAATAATTTTTCTTCCAATCTCGATATTTTGATGCCAGTTAAGGATTTTAAAATGCAAAAGTATATAGCACTAAATTGAAAGGTCTTTCAGCGATTTTGGGGGGGGGGGGGTTACAAAAAATTTTATGGGGAAAAATCTGTAGATGGGTATTAAAAATTAAAATATTTCAATTTGGGCGATGAGGTTGATCTTAAGATGCCGAAATATTTTAGAACTTAAACTTGTGCTCATTCCACTGAGACATTTCAAACTTGTACAGATTTAATTTCTTTGAAATTGCAAAACCTTTTTTTGTAAACGGTAAAATGTGCTGATACAAGCAGCTATGCTAAATGTATTTTTGTGCTAATTTAAAATTTTACAGAATCGTTAGACATGTGATTGGAAGGATTTTTCATTTTAGAAATACATGTTCAGTTTGATAAAAAGTAAATGTAAAATGTTGACTAATAATTTAAATAAAAGCTTTATATGGTAAAATGTACTGACTAATGCAATGATGGTAACCATCTTTCGGGTCAGAGTTCTTGTGGTGATAAATATATTTACTGAGCATTAGTTACATTTACCATTAATGAATTATTTCAACTAATAGTAAATATTGAAAACTTAAGGACAAAACCATTGTAGTAGTATGTAGCATAGATTACAGCAGTGCCTTCGTTGTGAGTGGTACCATCCCTTTCCCTAATTGTGAGTAGTCCAGTCCAAAAACTTGAATTAAAGTTGGGGATCACTGGTTGATACTTTTAAATTATATCTCAGAGCATATCTTAGTATCAGGATAAAATTTATTTAATGAAATTTTTGGGAATATAGTTAAGGAAAGAGGGGGCACTTCAGAAAATGACTGGTTTATTGGGAAATTTACGAGGGACTCAAGATTTATACATACACCTTGTAAATACTCCTGTAACAACTGTTTAATCATATTTCTTTCTCTTACCGCGATAACTATCGGATGATAAAGATAGGGATAATGTATAAATTCATTCACATAAAAAGGAATTTTATATATTTTTTAAATGAAGTTACGAAAGTTTTTCTATATCATATGGACTTAAGATTGTTTTTAATAAATGTGAAGTTAACTGTTTCATTGAATGTGTGATCATTTATTTTTTTTCCTTTCAGAGGTCAATAAAAAGGAAATAGTAGAAGCTGTAACCATTGTTGAAACACCTCCACTAGTGATAGTGGGTGTAGTCGGTTACATCGAAACTCCTCGTGGATTGAGAGTACTCAAGACAATTTTTGCCCAGAATCTTAGTGAAGATTGCCGAAGACGTTTCTACAAGAACTGGTAAGTTTGTAAAATTTGAAAGTTTTAGTAAAGAATGATTAGGTGTAATTAGCTGATGATGAATAAGCTTTTGTTCATTTATGGTTAGAAATCCGAACTAACTGTGACGATACTAGGGCGGACTGAAGCTAATTACTCAATCCAGAACTTTTGGGAAGATCTTACAGGGTGTCTACCAACCGGGAAATGTCCTTAAAAATCAGACTGTCTTTAAATTTTCAGTAGATGTGTTAGGCCTTGCAATAGCGGGTGTTGTTTTTTTTTTTTAACAGAAGATTTGTGAAAATATCTTTGAAATGTTTGGGAATTGTCCTTAAATTTTTTGTGTTGAGATTTTTGAGACAGTTGGCACCCTGTCTTTAAGACTAATTTATAGTTTCTCAAGTTCAATGGCTGTACAATCTAGTGCTGTTATGCAAACTTGGACTAAATTTGTATTGAATCAAGACCAATGTTGCCAACATTTTCTCTATACATAGAATGAATTTTGTAATGTAATTAATTCCTAAAATATTCCTACATTTTTCTAACTTGCAAATGTCTTTTTAGACACTGCTCTGATTTTGAATATATTACAATTGAAACTTTTGACATAAGGTTGGCTGAATATTTTTTAATATCTTATACTAATTAGAAAATCTTTTCAAAAATCTTCATTTTATCATTATTCAACCATTAGCTGTTGCCATAGCATTTATTGCTTAATATTATAGCAACTAGTAAGATTTCCAGGCAAGCGTGCAGGTGCAAAGCTTAGCCATTATTCTTAACAAATTCATTGCATGGAAATTCATTTAAACAGAAAATAAGCTTCCTAATTTTTTTTTTTTTTTTTTAAATTCTTTTTTTATAACTTCTCAATGCATGCTCACGAGTGTTTGAAAAGTTGATCTGTTACAATTGTTGTTTGATTCTATATAATTGAGCATTTTCTTTTTATTGTGAAGTCTTCCTCTCTGCTGTAAAGCAGATGAAGATGTGATGGTACGTCCGGCCTCACGAACCCTTTGGTCCAACCCTAGCTCCTCTTACAATGTGTGTAATGAGCTTTGGTTGCCAGCCGCACAGAGAAACTCCTCTCGGGGAACCTGATGAGCTTGTCTGTGTGCCCCTTCACCTGTGAGGGTGAATGCTCAGGGGATATTTGTCATTGTAGGTACAAGAGCAAAAAGAAGGCTTTCACCAAGTATGCCAAGAAGTGGCAGGATGATTTGGGCAAGAAGGAGATCGAGAAGGATTTCAAGAAGATGAAGCGCTACTGTTCAGTGATTAGAGTGGTTGCTCACACTCAGGTAAGTTTCTTTTAAGTTGTTAAAATAGTCTGCAATGCCTACTTTTGTTTAACTGTTTTGTGTATACTATGTTTTTCCAGTGGATAGGGGTTATGTTTTGATATTCCTTTAAGACACAAAATTGAATACTTGTTAAAGTCTCCATCTAATAGTAACTTAAGATAAATTTGAATGGCTTATGATGATTAGCTAGTTTGTGCGTATACAGAATATAACATAATTGTTGATAGTTATGTTGCCTTCCTTCTGAAGTCATTTGAAAATTTCTTATTAATGTTCTCTAAATTTAATATTGCAATTCTGATTTTCTGAGCTACTTGGTGTTGATGGACTATTTTGTAGTTTTTTTTAAAGAGCACAGTAAGGTAGCATTTTAAAAACAATTTTTCAGGGTACTTGTTAGTGTTTTATAGATAACCTTGAGTGAGGTCTTGCATGTTAATACTAATTGAAACTTTAGGTGAACATTGAATATGGAATCCTATTTTTTCCCTGCCCTGTAATTGGAATTGCTAGACTTTTAAAGAGAATTTATCTGTAGTAAAGGATTATTTTTGGGTGCAGCAGAATTGGAATATAATGTAGATTTATCACAAAGCTCACTGTTTCTCCCCCCCCCCCCATGAAACTTGTTTTATAGTATTTATCCCGTTGTTTTTCTTATCCAGTCAAAAAACAAAAAAAAATTATATAAAAATTACTTTTTCCCTTTGTAAAGATGAAATTGATGAGAAAACGTCAGAAGAAGGCCCACATTATGGAGATCCAGTTAAACGGAGGAACTATTCCCAAGAAAGTGGAATGGGCTCGAGAACATATGGAGAAATCTATTCCTATTAGCCAAGTATTTGCCCAGGATGAGATGATTGATGTGATTGGAGTCACAAAAGGAAAGGGATACAAAGGTAAGATTGTTTTTGAGTTTTAATTGAAAATTTGTCAATTTATTAAATTCAGAACAGCATGAAAAGGTTTTAAATAAATACAGTTTACAATTATGACATAATCAATTTAATGCATGCTACAGCTAAAATGCATGTTTAGTTCTGAAATGGAAAATTCAGATCCTCTCCATAGTGACTTTAATACATTTCCCTTCCAAACCTTTAAGTGGTTTCCATCTCGTTAACTAAGAAATTCCTTTAGAAATTATGATTCCTTTCAATCAATTGTATCTTCAAAATTTAAAGTGTAAAAATGCAACTTGAGCGTTTATTCAGATGAAAACCACTTAAAAATATTTTCCTTCTTCAGGCCTTCATTCCGGGGAGGGTTATTCAGTTAATAAATTGGTATCCAGAAGCCTTATAGAATGTTTACATACACATGTAGCACTGTACTCCATTAGGTTTAAGTTTTAGTATTTTAAAGCATCTTGGTGCATGGCTTTAAGAATAGTAATTACTAGCAGGAAGCTTGAATTAATCCACTTAAGTTTAAAATAACCTTTTCAAGAATTGAATTTTGTGAAATGACTATGATGATTCATGTTGATGTGCTAATAACAGAATGAATTTTGTTGAAAGATTTCATGTTGCCTTCCTTCTGATGTCATATTTTAATTTATCTTTTAATCTAGTAATATGCTAAAAAAGACTTAACTAATCATTAAGTTTTGTTTTTGTTTAAGGTGTTACATCTCGTTGGCATACAAAAAAGCTTCCCCGCAAGACCCACAAAGGCTTGCGTAAAGTTGCCTGTATTGGTGCTTGGCATCCCAGCAGAGTTCAATTCACTGTAGCACGTGCTGGACAGAAAGGCTACCATCATCGTACAGAGATCAACAAAAAAATATACCGCATTGGCCAAGGTATTCACAGCAAAGATGGCAAGGTGGTGAAGAACAACGCCTCGACTGATTATGACTTGACTGAAAAAACTATTACACCCATGGTAAGAGAAAACTAATATACTATGTAATTTTTTTGATAATTTCTAAGTTTAATTTTAGTGTAATCTTTACATTTACATACTAAAGTGTAACTGTTTTCAAGTAAGATCAAAACATCCAATTTTAAACTTCAAATTTTTCTCCCAATCATTACTTAAACCAACTTTTGTTTTTAATCTAGGTAATGAATAGAATTGCTTGCCAAAAATCTTAATTGCTCAATATTTTTTTAGGGTGGTTTCCCACACTACGGAGAGGTTAACTGTGACTTCGTGATGTTGAAAGGTTGTGTAATGGGTCCAAGAAAAAGGAATATAACATTAAGAAAGGTAAAGATACTGTAGATTAAGGATTTAGTTTTTAAAACTTAAACATTAAATTTACCAATGATGAATTTTCATTGAGAGCCAAAAATTTCAATAATGAATTAAACGTGATATTTTCAACTAATGATAGGTCTGAGGTAATAAAGAAAAAAAGTTATAAATTTGACATCTACATTGAGAAGACTTCATTAAAATTAAATTTGCTTGTTTCCTTTCAGTCTCTTCTGACCCACACCAAGCGTTCAGCTTTGGAGAAGATTTCTTTGAAATTCATCGATACATCATCCAAGTTTGGTCATGGTCGCTTCCAGACTCATGCCGAAAAAGCTGCTTTCATGGTACGTAATAACTTCGGCAAAGTGTTTATTTATCAGCTTGTATAGTAACTGGAATGTACTACTTTCAATGCTCATATTAATATTTTTTTTTCTTTTTTTTTAATTTAGGGTCCTTTGAAGAAAGACAAGATTAAGGAAGAAGTTCAAGTTTAATATCTGTACCTTGTCCTTCAATAAATAAAAGAAAGAGATAAATCTTGTTTCACATGAGCCAAATCTTTGACAGTTAATTTTCAATATATCTACACCTTAGATGACTTGACTACAAAGTAAGAGTTAAGAAAGCAGAATGATATTTTATTTATGCAATTAAATTCTAGTTCTAATGTTTAATACACTTAAAAAATCACGGGAAAATTAGTGAAATCGTTAGAAAATTAGACTATTAATAATTGGACGGAGTAAATACTCGATTCATTGTCTTAAAAAACTACTGTCTGTGAATGGAATGATAAATTAGGAAAGCTTTGTAAAATGATAAAAGAAAAAATCTACTTCAATAAAAAAAAAAAAAAATGCATTCAATATTAGAAAATAGAGCTGCCGACCAGTCAAACAATTTGCAATTTATGACTAGGTGTTCTGCAGAAGTAAAATGGCTGCTGAAAATGAAATATTACAAAATTTAACTATCAATAGTTTTTGCAGTCCTTCATAACTTCGTAATTGGTCCTTCTTGAAACTTGATATACATATTTGAAATATCTTACAAGTGAATGGGTGAGTTGATAAAGGTATATATTCCACAAATGTAAACTTTTGGAAAACTAAAAAAAAATAATTTTTTATTATCGATTTATACCTTTTAAATGAAGCGAACTTTGTGTTGTAAATATAGATATATAACTTTTTATAGCATAAAATTATGTAAATATGTTGATGAATATGTTCCTTTTTCAACTCGTTTTAAAAATGAGAAAAAAAAAAAAAACTCATAAAACTTCTGTTTTGCATATATTATGTTACCTAATGTAACAATGCATCACTCCATGTATTGTGCTTTGTAAATATATATACATATGGTTATTTTTGATTCAATATAAAGTTATAAGTCGTCTGCACCACGTGTTATAGAGCACTAGCGCTTCAGCGTGCGCCACTGGTACTAACGTGGCTTTGAGTTAAAAAAACATCCTGGAATGTCCCTTCAACTCAATCGTTTTTACATGGCTCTGGTAAGCAGACTTAAAATTGAGAAATATGTTACTTTTTCTGTTTAACCCTCCATCGGTTGCAACCCCTGGACTCCCGAGTTCGGGCGCAATGCGCCTGTTAGAAAACCCCCTTAAGCAATTAATTGATGCAATTCTAACGCTCCTAAAGTGAAGTGACCTTCATTAGGCTATACAAAGAAAGACTATTTCATTTATGAAAACCTTGTTTATTACACTCAAAATAAGTATTACAAAAAAGACAAATTTCAGACCAAGCACCAAATTGCCTTCAGTTTTCATTACTAAAACAATAATAAATCCTTACAATTATTGACAAAACTCAAAATGCAGGTAAAATAAGCCTTATTCAGATTCACTGTTGGAATATTGAGCAGTGGAGATGCATTGACCCACTAAGTGCAGTTTTGGCAGATCATATTTGCATGGGACAGGCAGATCGCTTGATTACATCTATAGCATTCGTAGTTCGACATCCATCTGTGGTCCGTTTCGGCAGTGCAGGTGATGCATCTACGTCTTTTTGAATGGGGGGAGGGAGGGATTTCTCCCGATCATCGATGGGACGATACCTTTCAAGTGGAATTGGAGGCTGCTTGGAATTCCAGTCATCTTAAAAATTCTTATTCATCTTAAATCTTTTTCAAATGAAAAAACTCAAACGAATTCAAACCAACATATTTCCACAAAATATCCTCAAATTTAGTATTGTTACTTGATGAAATGAGCAAAATAAACTGTGATGATAAATAAAGCAAAATACGAACTTTCAAAAACGGACGAGTTCGGGCGCAATTGGCCTCAGAGGTCACAAAGGTTAGATCTCTGCTCTGAGCGCATCACGAACACCGTCGAAAAAGACGCGAGTATCTGGAAGGGCGGAGCCCTGCGCGCTTTAGCGGCGGAGGAGAGAACAAAAATAATTGTGCTGTGCCTGTCAGGCCTATTGCGACCGACGGAGGGTTAATGGGTGTATATAAGTTTTATTTTTTAACTTAAATAAAAAAAAAAAAAAAATCCAAGGTCAATAATGAACATTATTAATTTATTGAAAACTCATCGTATGATGACGAAGATTGTAAAATATTTAGGAATACCACTTCCCCATTTAAATGTGACCGAAGCAACAATCCTTTTAATAAAAGATTGTGAAAATTTAAGTAATCTAAATTAGAAAAACTGGCTCTGATACAATGAATGCCTTATTTTATTTGGAGGAAATGTAAATTCAGAAAAAGTGGCATCGCTGACTTAACACATTGTTCACTTTTGAATTGACTTCTCATGTCCAAGTTGATCATTTGACAAGGCAAAGATCCAAGCTCTCAATTCACAGTATCACCAATCCATAGTTAAACACAATGAACAAGTAGACAGCCTTTACATTTTGAACTTAATTATAAATTGTATATGCATTTATGGTGCTATAGAACTTGCATTAAGAGTACTCTTCAAGCAAAGGTGGTTTTTGTGAATTGACTTTTGAGTTAAATCCTTATTCTTATCAAAGGGCACATCAAAAAAGATAGAAAATGAATTGCTTCAGAGTATGTTACAGATGTATCATAGCTGATGAAATTACTGACATATCTGCTAAGTTTCAGTTGGTTTTAGTATTGAGATGCTTCGTTGCTCAATACAGCCCATTGCACATGGATCCAAAAATCGGTTGATCGGATCCTTATGTAATGGGCTTAAGGGGAGCATTTGAGACCAAAACCATCCCACGGAAATGAAAAAAAAGGTAAGATGAATGAGGGTATTTTGGAACAATTTAAAAATAGGGTGATTCAGTCTAAAATTTACTTATTCAAAATTCCCTCATTCACCTTTTAACTTTTTTAATTTCAGTGTGATGATTTTGGTCTGACGCTCTCCTTGAGCCCATTACGCATGGATCCAACTGACCGATTTTCGGATCCATGTGCAATGGACTCGCCAATAGATTCTGGAATTTTCTAAATCCTGATGCCTGTGCTGTAGTATCTGTTTAAGCCAGTTAGAATCCCTTGATCAGTGAAAATTCAGACTAGCATAAAATTTTGATGGTGCTTCAGAGGTAATAGAAACACTTGAGCACAGCAAAAATATAAAATTACAAACTACAATTGAATATAAGTTGTTTATTTAAACGGCTTTTTAACTTAAAATACATTTGAATTTCTTTTAACATTCTTTCATAGAATCATAACTCGTGTTGATATTGTTGTTTGTTACAAAAGAAAACTACTGATCCTATTAAAGGTAGAGAGAACATTCACTACTTCAAAAAGGGCAGAAATTGATGTAATCATTGAGGAGGTTAAGGATTAGTTATGACTGCATTCCATCAAAAAAATCATGCTATGAGAATCGGAATATTGAAAAGTGAGGCCACAGAAGTTTGTGACACTACTGTAATGGAAATAAGTAAATTTGAATTTTCTGGACACCTCATAGCTACAAACTTAGTTGTGATTGAAGAATTTGACAACCGCCCCATCCTAAGTTTCCTAATGAATATCTTAATGAAATGGTAGAGAAGTCCTTTGTTAGATAAGAGATGAAAGCAGTTTTTGGTCTAGTTCCTTTTTTTTTTTGTCTCTAGCTATAGAAGATGGTTTAGTGAAACTTGGTTATTAATATCAATGCTGAAGTCTACTTCTGAGGCTGAAACTGTTTTTCTGAGCAAGAGGAGAATCAAGTTTCCTTAAGAACAGTATGAAAGAAGAATCATTAAGTGCCCTAAGAATGTTGTTGTGTGAAACCCATTTTGTGAATAACAGCTGATTTCAACAAAGGGTTATAGACTTTGTTTGCCAACCAGAAGAATCATCAGATGAACTATTATTTCCACTAGTTACTTCCAACTTTAACTCACACCCAAGGCAACCACCACATACAAGGTATGTTAATAGTTTTATTTTCTTAATTTTATATTTATTATATATGAGACAAACAAAGATATTTAACAATAAATACAAAATTAATTTTTATTATAATACAGTAAAACCTCGTTAAGTAATCACTCAAGGGACCAAATATTTTTGACGACTTAGGCGGAGTGGGAATTTTTGAAAAAAAACCCACTGAAATACAGTATTTTCATGAATTGATGTAGGATTCGGTGAGAAAACAAGATTTTCAGAAATCAATACATGCAAATGAGTGGAAAGTAAAAAAAAAAAACAAAACTTTTATAGTTACCACATGATAATCGTTTTAAAAGAAAGGCAATGTCTGTCTTTGAAACGTTCCAGCCAACCATTGCTGCCGCCAAAATCTTCAATGTTCAACCTAGCAATTTCCATGGCTTTTTCACAAATGTAATCGAACCACAAAATTGCAAGATAAAAAATAGCCGTTATAGCAGAGCTAACTCCTATGAAATGAAATCACACTCAGTAGCGGTCAAGAAAAACGTATACACTTGACAAGAGTCGCACCGAGAAGTGTGTAATTTCCCACTTGAAAATTCCCCGTAAAGGCTAGGCTTTCTTAGAGTGAAGGGGCGGGGCTGAAAAGATAGCAGGCAAAATTGAGAATAAAGATGCTTTTCGCCATTTTTGAGGGTGAAGAGTTATCCGGAGCAGAATTAAATTTGGTGACTGGTAAAGGAGGGTTATTTTACATTATTGTTTATGAGACCTTGTCGGGACCAAAGGAAAACGACGAATTATCCGGGTGACGACTCAATGAGGTTTTACTGTAGTAAAATAATTCTAAATTGATGTTGGCTGTGTCTCTAAATGGGATTATTTCAGTCTGTATTACATTTTTATACCTAATATTGAATTTTTGGGTGATGCAGTGTTTTGGGCACCACTCCTTATAGCCACGAGCCTCCACTGAATATTTTGTATCAATGCTAAGGGTTTTTGCAGGCATCTCTGCACTTTAGAGCACATTTATGTATTAAATTCATTGTCTGCAGCAATGTATTCAACAATATACCGTATTTACTCGCATAATTTCCCCTTTTTTTTCATCAATATTTTGACAAAAAAAAGGGGGGTGGGGAAATTATGCGATGTTTTTCAATTTGAGGAAAAAAAATATGGTGAAAGTGTAAGGAAAACCATGTTAAATATTGATTTTTAAAGCAAGAAATGTAATTAACAACAATTTTATTAACACGCAACATTTAAAATATAAGAAATCACATCTCAACATTTGTTTTTTCTTCCAAGTACAGTTAAGCAATAGGCATGCACGGAAGTGTGTGTGCGACTGTGACGTAATTTCGTAACTCGCGCAGCGCAGCCTGCCATCTTTATAGCTGCTCACTGCATGACGTCATGTTGGAAACGCGTTGAAGTAGAGGTGGGGAAATTATGCAATAAAAATTGAATTTTGTAATCCACAAAAACTGGGGTGGGGAAATTATGCGCATAAATACGGTATGTTGTGATTTAAGTGCCAATTTGCCAGCTTAATTTAGGTGTACCCATAACCCGTACATATCAGGTAACTGTTTGGTTTTGCAGATTATCCATAATTTTTTTTTTTTCATTTGAATAATTTTTTTGGTGCCTAAGGGGGGGGGGGGCGTCTTAAGGAAGATATTGAAGAAACTTGCCTTTAAAGTTTTCATTTTTGACTTTCTCAAGTTTAAAAAAAAGGATTTTTAAATGAAAAATGTCATTTTGGGGAAAGATCATGTCATTCTAGAAGCCTATGAACACCTTTCCTCTTGAGTCTGAAGTAAACTCTTATTTCAATAAGGCTGTAAATAATCTATTAGAAACCAATCCTTCAGCTGAGTGCTGGTTACATTAAGGTCATTAACATCTCAGGAAAAAACCCAAACAAAAATGATTATTGGTTAGATCTCTGTAGCCACTCAATGAACTTAGAGGATACTTTGAGAAATGCTGATTATTGCTTTCAAAGACTGAATAAATAATACAAAAATCCATAAGAATCAACAACTTTATTTTAATAAGGGAATGTCAAATTGTATAAAAATAAAGTTTTGTAAAATGGTACAAATACATAAAAAGAAAAAGCAGAAAAGGGGGGGGGGGGTTAGAGCCAGAATTGAAGAAAAGATTGAATTACTTTTTTCCACCACTTCCCCAAAGCCATCCTTTAACAAGTCCTGTGATGCCACCACCTTTTTTCTGTTCTAGATGAGCTTCTAGATCAGGCAATTCCATATGATTCAAAGCCAAGTCAAAAAATAAGGGTTTACAAGGTATTGCTGCAAAATCTGGAGGAAAGGGTGCGATATTGGGTTGTTTAGACAATAAAGATGGATCTTCATAATATTCGTCCAACCGTTCATAAAGTGGCTGATGAAAAAATGAAAAAAAAAACAACGGTTAATTTAAAGTTTAATTATTCATAAATACTTGATACATCACCAAACATCATTAAAAAAAAAAACATACAATATGTGACACAAAAACACAGTTTATGAAGTACGCTATCTATCTTATAATAAGTGGAAAAGTGTATCTAATAAAAATTAGGTTTCATAGTAGGTTAACTTTTTATCTTAATTATCTTCTAAAGCAGTGGTTCCCAAACTATCCAAGGTGTATTATCAGATCGTTACAGCCGAGTTTTTGATTTTGCTCTTAACTGTATTATTGTGACAACTTTCTGGATTCAAATTTGTGAAAAAAAAAAGGCACTTCTTCCTCTGCCCTAAAAACAAAACACAAAAACCATTTGCAAGTACTTCTATGCCCAGGATTGAAAAACTAGTTAGTTAAATGCAAGCAGAAGACTCGCATTGAATATTTGTGATTCTAACCACTGAAATGTAGGCATAATTTATTTTTCATTATTATTACCTTACAATTTCTAATCTGACAACTAAATAATAACTTATTGTATATAGGCCTATTGAATAAAAACAATTATGGATTTATGGTGTCGTGATATTACATACAAGCTGGTGGTCTGCGGATGTAAAAAAGTTTGGAACCACTGCTCTAAAGTTTGCAGAATAATATAATATATAGAATAATTTGATAGGAGACAACTTAATTAAGAAACTGACTGTGTTCTCTGGGACTTGCTACAAAAATGTTTCAAAATTAAACATTACATTACATTTTCACCTGATTCTTAAGCATTACTATCATTTCTTGTATCTAACCTTAAATATTTTTTATTTATCTTTCCATGTCATTATGTAAATTGGAGGAATATCAAATTACCCAGTAATTCTGTCAGAATTTTAATTAAGATTATGGAAAAGCATTTGCAATCTTATTAGACCCAAATGCTGACTGTTTGAAGAACTATTACAATCGACTGAAATACAACTCAGAGTTTGCATGAAGAGAAACAGAGACAATGAACTTACTTTTCTGTTCTTTAACGATGTCTTTTCTAAAGGTTCCAATGGACCTTCTGCAGCTAAGACACTTAAGGAGTGGGCAGAATATTTTTGTCCATCGACAGTTTGCAGAAGTTCCTCGAGCTCTGCAATTAAGTTCTAAAACAATACAAAAAGAACTAAATTAGAATTTTCAATGTGGACTAATTGGACTTTTCTCTCACATTGCTTTGAGATGGAATTAAGTCTTTACAGCACTAGAAAGGCTTTCATAATAATGTTGAAAATCCTCCTCAATACAATGTGAAAAACTACCGTTTCCCATCATTTTATCAACTATTAACGTTTATATTATTGTTTCAGGGGAAGAAAATCAGAATGTGTGCGTTTTTTAAATGATTTGAAATTTTAGTTGTGCAACAGAAAAACCAATAGTAAAGATGGGAAACTTCTTATGTATTGTTGTCTATGGTAAATGTATAGTAATTTAAATTAAGAATTTCATTTGTTTTTACCTTATCTATATTTTTCTTATTCTTTAATGCTTGCTGGATGTATGATTGTGTTCGATCATACAATGCCATTGCTTCCACCCATTTCTTATTAGCAGCAAAAGCTTGAGCTAAAAAGTAACATCTAAAAACAAACAAAAAAGAAAAATATCAGTTAACGGAAAAAGGTTTTTGATGCAACAAAGATTAGCCTAGAGCAGAGCTTCTCAAACAGTGGGGGGCAAGAAAATTCTGAGAGTGCCTCTGTAATCAGCATTTAGCTTCACACGAGCCAAATGCTTGTATCTAGAATAAAAATCTCAATGTCCAATAACATTGGCAAACAAGAGATATAAACAACATTCCATTTCGCTTTAAAAATTAAGATTAATAAAATATTAAATCATATTCAAATTGGTTTAAAAAATATTTTAGGGTGTCTTAAAATGTTTAAAAATCATACTGTTATATTCACTGGTAAATCATAAATGCTTTTCCAAAGGAATACATTGTAGCAAGAAAACCAATGGAAAAGACTGTGCCGCGGGATTTTAGGAACAAGAATACTGTAGGATTTCTGCACACATAAAAGTACAGTGCGAATCAAAAAATCTTGAGAAGCACTGGCCTAGAGTAAAAAAAAATAATAATCACTGACTTTTGAAAGATACGTTTAAAAAAAAAAAAAAAAAAAAAATCCTAGAATCAAAGTTAAATAATTTAAACTTTAATAATTTAAAATTTAAATAATTTTGCCACTGCAAAGGAATTGATTCAGTTGATGTAAAAATAGTGAATAATTTATCTTCTTTCAATACACAGCTTGTAAAAAATAATTTTCTTTCAGGTTAGATAGAATTTTAATTTTCTATATTTATTCAGCAAAATTCTTCCTCAGAATATTACATTTATCAAATTGAATCCCATAAAAAATATACTTGCCTAAATGCTTTGTAGGCAAGAATTTTAATATTGATGCTCTCGGTGAATTTGAAATCGTCACTTACACTCGGCAGCAGCAGTATTTCATTCAAGTTCTAAAAAGGGTAAGTACAAATATACTTATTTGAAAATAATACATGCAAATAAAAGGATTCTAAAATTTAAGTTTTGTGCATTTTCACACAATAGTGAAAAGAAAATTAAGTACACATAAAACATATAACACTCGAGAAACAGTCAATGTTAAATCTTTTAGCTATTCTGTTACCGATTAGAGTGACTCTGTTATAATTACTCAATTACAAAAAGTAACAGCATTACCAAATGTTACTCATGAAAAGCAATTGTTACTTTTAACTTCACAGCTCTGATTAATGTAGATATAATTACTTTGTAACAGAGTAAAAATTAAATAAAATTATAAGTTGTAAAAAATATTCTATTGCTAATAAATATGCCCAATAATTAAAAAAAAAAATTAATTCTGAACAGCTTCACTGAGAAAATGTTATTGTGAAGATTTAATCAATTTATGTTTTGTTGCCAAAACCTTCAGATTTAATGTAATAAAAATGTACGCACTTGTATTATTGTCTCGTATAGGCGAATTAAATCTTGAGGCCGGACAACCTTTTTGCCTTCCGAAGAATTTTCAGTGATGGTAAGTTGCTTACGTAATGATTCTACCATTAGAAGATTCCTTTCAATTGTTTTATTTAAGCGAATGTAAAGAAGATAAGAAAGAAGAAAATGCTGACTGCTAATTGGTCCTTCAGTTGGAGTTCTTGATTTGAATGACTATTTTTAGAAGAAAAAAATGATTGTAAAAGGGTTTTATTAGTGAATATGCTGAACATTAATTTCTCAATTTTCAAATATATATATATATTTTTTAAATACTATTAGGAGATATAATAATTCTTACCGGATCATTCTTTAATTCGTCACGAAGCACTTGAAGACAGTCTTTACATTCTAACAGAAGGGAATCATAAACTGACACTTTGCTTTCCAAATCATGAGCACGGTGAATTTCATGTTCACTTTCTTGAACGTTCAATAGAAACACGCGGATTTTCTCATGCTTAACAGGTATTGTACGTCCTCGCCAAGTCACCTCTGACAAAGTGGCTGCTTCTTTCTCCCGAGTTTGAGCGATTAGTGCCTAAAAGGAAACAAATAGTTTTTTAAAAGCCTTCAGAATTAGAAACAAAATTTTAAATATATCATCATCTTCATTTTGAACTATATTCAATCCACTGCAGGATTAAGGTCTGTCCAAGTTTTTTCCAGTTCTTTTGGTTGAAAGCTTTTCTCTTCCAATTTTATATATATATATATATATATATATATATATATATAATTTAATTTAAAAATAAAATTTCTTTTGTTGTGATAAAATTATCAATGAACCTTTCAAATGTACTGAAGAGAAATCGTCTGGTTTCTTGAAGCTCATTTGTATGTTTTATAAATTATTCAATATCCATTCTACTTAACTGAAAGTTTATTATTGGGTAAATTGCTACTGAAATTTAAAGGTGACACATTTCATCACGTGTTTAAAAACAATTCCAATGGTATCATGTTTAGTTGTTATGGTTTAAAATGTTCATGCACTTCTAATAATGATGTTGCTAGATTTTTTTTGGCGCCTGCAAGGAATGATCAAAATGCTGTCCCAAGATCCTACAACCAAATAAAAAGTGGGTTAGACCTCCAAAACATTATTGGGAACCATTTGCTGTTCGCTGGAGCTGCTGCTTCCCACCCTCACGTTAGAAAAATCCCTGGATCCAAATGAGTTGAAAACATTTCCTTACCAGAAAGAGTAAAAGAGTAAAGGACAAAACTGACATATTGTTAAAGTTGATGGATGCCATTGTATTATGAAAAAAAAATGTTCTTGAATGATGATGCTGGAGTGACAAAACAGAATGAGGGTAAGAAAGCTCATTATCTGAATATAACTTTCCCTCATCACAATCAATCTTCCTAATCTTCTTCAAGCGTTGTAGAAGAGCAATGGTAAAATTAGTATATCAACACTAATAAACTAGTAATGATTTAGATCAATGAATAAAGCTTAAAAGTTCTAAATTGAATGAAAATAAACAATTTAAAACTATTTTTTTCCCCATATAATTGAGGCAGACATTCTGTTTATCATAAATGGTTTACAAAAAAAAAACAAAAAAAAAACTGCTACTTACATCTAACTTTGATGCCAAAATGTCTTCTCCAACTGTCAGGCGCAGCTCCTTCAGGTCATTTATAGCTGATTCATCTCCGATGTTGTAAGAACAGTAACGTATGTTAGGTGTTATTTCATCCACACGCTGGCGATAGAAAACTTGCTCCTCTTCGTTAAGGGCAGCAGATAATTTTTCATAGATTGTCCTGAAAAATAAAGAAACCAGTCTGCATTACAAAACATTTTTACTTTTTATTCCTTTTTCCAAAGCACTTGCAGGAATTCACTACTTTGTGCAATATAGCAAACAAAACAGTCTTAAATCAAAGCTTATAACACTGATGTTATCCGTAATTTACAGCATCAAAATTATTTTGTTTGGGTGTTTGTGTCAAATTAAGACTATGATTAAGCAAAAAAAGAAGATATAAGTATATTAAATTTACTTACTGAGCCTTTCGAAAATGTTCTAAAGCAAGTTCCCACTGCTGTAATTCAAACTGAAGTGCACCTTTCATCCATGCTGCATAGGCCTAGTTAAGAAGATAAACATACACTCAATAGAAATAATAAACATCTAACAGAAAATTGCACACATTCCTTGGTTTTGAAATTGCAATAAACTCAATAGCAAAGATTTCTTTAGAACATGCAGGACTCGAATAGTCTTGCTTTTATTTTCAATGATATTCATTCTAAATTATTTTAGAATAGCAAAATAAAAAAAATCTGTGATATGAGGTATTATAAAAACATTTTATATTTTAAATGTCAATCGCATAATAGTGATTATAGTAGTCATGAGTCCTTGAAGACTCTGGGTTTCCATGCATTGAATAGACATCTTAAATGGAAACTATGCCACAATTTTCAATCCTTAATCCCTTATTAATTTAATAAATTTGCTTCAGTCCACACAGGAGTCAATATTTATCCAAACTACTTGGATAAAAATGCGGCCGCGAGGTTTCCAAGGTTTGGTTCTCATGTGGGTTTCGTGATGGTGGACGATCCATGCTGGGCAGGTTTTCTCGGGGTTCTCCCATTTCCCCTGTGAGTCCCCCACCATACTTTCTCCTCCTTTCCGTGGGTTGGCACAATAGATCTTTCAGGTCACAGTGCTTGGCTTTCCTACCACCCGCCTTCACCCCAAGTAATAATAGTATAAAATACTCAAAAAGAAGTAAGCTAAGAAAGATTTCAAACTGATGAACAGCTAACGAGGGATTGTTTAAGTTTGGAATTTTTGAAACTAAACAGACATAGTATTAACTGAAGAGAATATTTAAAACTATCGACATCCAAACTATGTATTACCTGAGCTTCCAGTTTTGTTCGAGCATCACACTTGGAGCTTTCACACAGTTTTTCCAATTCCTCTGAATGTTTGGCTGACTTACAAAGACGTCCTAATAAATGAAATCTCTTCCTTGGTTCTGTGTTGGCTTCTTGCTTCAGCTGCATAGCAAAGCCCCAGGCCCTTTCAGCCATCACCAGGGGTATGTAAAGAAACCTATTAAAACAAAGAGAAGAAAGCTTTAATCATCTCAATAAAATAGTGATCTTTACATTTGGAAAAAAATCGATTTAGTTAGTTGAAAATTACTTTAGTGAAACACAATTTTTGATAAGAAAAATCGATAACATTAAGTGATTTGCTTTAAAAAAAATGCTCTTTGCTTCTACAAAACAAAATGAAATTCTTAAGTCACTGAAACAATGTAGAAGCAATTAAAATAAATATGAGGACCCCAGAAGCCAACGGGACCAAGTGACATTTTTGAAAAAAATCGAGTTATTGACTGGAAAGTATAGTAAAAATATTGTTCTGTTGAGTGGACAAGTGATCTTGTCAAGAGTCAAAGACTCAAACTGAGAAATGACACATTGAAAAGCACTCTACTATTAAAACCCATGCAATAATAAAACTTTGACCTCGATTATCTCAGAACAATTTTTTTGTCCCTTGGATCCCTTGGCTTCTGGGGTCCTCATATATTTTTTAATCAATTTTGGTTTCTGCTCCTAGATAATACTCTAGCTATATGATATGCTTGTAAATTTTCAATCAATAAAAGATGGTTTTGTTCATATGAAAACAAGTTTCAGGTTCTGGGTTTGAGAGGAGTACAGGTGGGTTTTTTCCCCATTTTTGCTGCTCCAGATGGCTTCAGGATCTCCCACACAGTAAAATGGATACAGCATTTCTTTCCTCAGGATTACAATAGACAAGCATCAGACTATTCCGTTTCTCCCCATTATGCTGCTGATGGCAGAAGCCTTCAACTTTAAATGGCTTACATTGCTGTGCTGTCATAATGCTATAAGTTTAATGTTATTATCTTTACAGAGAACTCCAGTCTCAATTTATTTTTAATTTTACATATTAGACAACTGTAGCTCTAACTACTCATACATGCTTTGAACAATATTCCATTAAGCACTTACTTTACATCTGTTAGCACTGCTTCTGTCACTTTTTTCTGCTGAAACCTATGTTTTGTTCCTTGAACAAAATGTAGTGCTTTCCTAAGACGTCGAAGGCGACGAGTACAGTAACTTCTAATAAAAGAAAATAAAGCAATAGTTTTCATTAAAAAGTTAACAATAAAATTAACAAATAAGAAAAATTAGTACTTGTTCACTCCAGGAATTTTAGGAAAATAAAATGTTAAGCATCAAAATGAAAAAGCCAGGAGACTGACTCCAAACTTGCCTGTATCGTTGGTAATCTCCATGACGTAATCCATGTTGTTGATGGGCTTCTTTAATTATTTGCAAAACTAATTACAGGCTAAGGAAAATAACATTCCCCACATTCATAATGCTTCGTTCAACACAAAATATTAAAACCAAAGAATACAGTTGGCAATATACATTAAATTTAAAATCTGAAATTAGGCAAAATTTTAAAACAAAAAATGAATGCTTTTGGTTCACTAAATAACCAATATTTCTCTCTTTCTTCACTTGCTATAATGAGAATTTAAAAATATCCAATTAAATGAGTGTTCTGTCATTCCTCAGGCAAAAATATTTATGGTGATTAATGATTCTATCCATCTCCAACATAAATGAATATAGGGGATATGAAGGGAGGGCTTTACCAAAAATTAAGAAATAAAGGATTATAACCTATTTTTATTTGCTGGATCATCGACAGAAATCCTTTGCCTCATCCACTTTTTGGGTTGAAAGTTGACCTCCTAACTTATTGCCTCAGCCAAAAAAACCCCCCTTTATATACTGATACATCTGAATTTTCTTATGTTTTACGTCAGTAACTAACAAATGTTCCTGAAATAACCCTTCATTAGGTAAAACACAAACCTGTTTTCAGAGAATATTTCATCTCCAATCAACTGTAAAATGCAAAATTTTACAAATTTCAAGTGAAAAGTTAAATACGATGGATTGTCACAATATTCCAAATAAAAGGGAAAGGACTAATGATAGACATGTTTTTCTAATATCAATATCTGCTGCTTTGCAATGGGTCTAGTCTGCAGGAAAGTAAAGCACCAAGAAAACTGATTTGAACTAAAATAATTCTAGGAAAAAAAAATCACTTTTGAAACTTCTCCACTGCTTCTGAAAAAAAGTAAGAACTCCACTTTTTTTTTTTTTTTCCTTGTTGATTGGCTCAATTCTTAATATTCATGTCAATCCATATACGGATTTCCTGGGCACACTACCGGTTCTAATTAAATGTATTTTGTGCAAAATGTGTAGCTGTGTAAGTTTGCAATACAGCATCTCTACCAGTCAATTTATCTACTGTTTTATTTTGTGGAGTGCCATTGGCATTACTGTGATTTTGCTTAATTCTCACACGCACTCAGGATAAACATATACATAGGAAAAATATTTTGAGTTCTATGAATGGGATTGTCAAAAAAGCAAAACTTTTAATGAAACATTTACGATATGGTTTATTTAAACATTTAGGATTTGAAATCCTTTCACTGATCCTTTTCTAAAAGCATTATTTCTAGATTTTTGCTACTGCCATAAATATTGGTATTATTAATATTCCATTAAGATAAGGAATCGAAAGATAACATTAAGTACTTTCTGATATTGAGTTTCCTCATTTCTTGGAAGGATAACTTTTTATTATTTAAAGTGAACTTTTTTGTAAATATTATATTTATAATAACCTAATAACATTTATTAAACATGAAAGTCACTACAAATTTATCTGCTAGTTATGCAACTTCATAATTAAAAAAAAGGGGGGGGGGGAGGAGAGAAGAAATCTAGCAAATTCAAACGGTATCTGAAATACTCATTGAGATTGCTGCTTACAAAATAATTGCAACATTTGGAGCAAACTCACTATTCTAGCAAATTAAGGAATTTTTTTATAGATGGTTTGAAAAAGTGGATTAACGTTACCGGTTGTGTAGGTTATAAGAAGATGTTATTTAAGTAATAAAGTATCACTATTCTAGCTCCGTATAAATACATCTGTGCAAATCGATCAGAAAATATCTCTTAAACTGCAAAAATCAATTCGATCATAAGGTTCTGAAGTTTTAAGTTACATAAGGTTATTGCTGTGATGAAGAGAGGGTTTCTTTTCGTTTCTTTCCTCTTTTTGAAAATGAGGTCAAATCCTGTCAAATAAAGTTTAAGATATCTTTTAAAGAATGCAATTAAGATTTTAGAATATATCATAATCTTAAAAGACTTCCAATAACTTTTTTTTTCCTTTCCCAAGGACGCAATGATTATTCAGATATAAGTGTGTGTAAAGGGTGATTTTTTTCACTCTTGATTTCAAATTTCTTATTGCTCATTTTCTGCAATATCATTAGACTCTAGTTTAGGTCATAACTATCTCTCTTCGGATCTAATTAATCCTGGAAAGTACCTTTAAAAATCGTTAAGTTTTAGTGAAATAAAATCGTTTCCGAGTAGTGATCATCTAACTAGGTTGCCATATGTCATATAGTTATAGATATTGGCTGATTAGTGACTTATAGAATTACAGATTTCGGTCTATTGGAATGCCAAAGAATTGAAAGGATACTCTTCAGTGTGAAGGTTTTGCCGATTTCCTGTGTATCTGCAGGAGGTTGATCAATAGTTTCTTCCACTGCCACGCTGCTCTCATCATCGGCCGCCATCTTCTATTGGGCTGCAACGGAAGAAGCACTGCTATCCTGGCGTAAATAATCGACAATCAAAAGAGGTAAGAATTAAAAAAAAAACCCAATTCAAAATTACTGTTTATCTTTCAACTTACTGTTAGTTTACTCTTATAATTCCATATAAGTTACATTAGATATGTTTAAATGAAGGGAAAAAAATTCTGGATACTTTTGTAATATTATCGACTGTTGTATTCTGGTTATAAGCGTGATTTTACGAAAAGATAAACCTGCATTAGTTGATTAAACTTTAATACTAAAAAGTATAATGAATTCGGCGTGTTTAAATTGCTGTGTACTTGTCCTACTATTGTTAGGATTGTTCATAGATGCTTTGAACAAGCCAAATGAAAAATCCAAAAACGTTTTATTCATTTTAGGTGAGTTTATCAATAAGTGACTTTCACTTTCGATTTATGCAAGACCACCCACAAAATGTATCTTGTTTAAAGCTGTTTACCAAATAAAAATGAACTTCAGGATAAAAACTTAAAATGAAATATTAACGTAAAAGTTAAAAGTGACCCATTATTCAATCCTTGAAGGGCGTGTGCAAGGTTTCCAACCTTAAATCTTTTGAGAACTCAATATATGTGGTAAAACGACGTACTGTTCACTTACCGAACCCAAATGTACTCTTTTTGAAATGATAAAAAAAAAATTGACTGTTTATAATTTTGCAATTATTGTATGGGAAACAAAAAATTGTAGCCGAAGTTCGAAGTAAAGCAAAATATTCATTCAATTAAAAAAATTATATTTATATTATAGGTTTTAATAAAGCTCTACTTATTTATCCCTTTTATGAATGTTTATTGCAAAAGTACTTGTAATGAACAGGTTTATCTACTTTAATTTTTGATTTAATTTGAATTTTGCTTTGATATTAATTGAAAGTTTGGTCATTCAATTAAAATTTTACATTTACCGTACGTCAGTAAAAATATGTTCCAGAATTTATGTTCTACTACTATATTTTATGCACAGAAAAATAGTAGCTTCCTCCGGTCCCCAGGTTAAAGTGCAGATTACGGTACCAAGGGATGTTGTCCTATTTTTCCGAGTTTTGACAAGATGCCTGCCTTGGCACTACTTTTAAGATATGAACTTCAAAGTTTTTCAATTAATTAATGAAAAGTAGAATGAGATGTGCAGGTAAACTTATTTGAAAATGGTTTTGCACGATCTCTTACTAGAAAATGTAACCCTCATCTGGCTAACTGTGATCTTGAGATAACAGTATGGACCACCATGTACCGCTTCGGAAGTCGATGTATCCTTACCAAACCTCCTATTGGAGATACCGTATTGTGCACTTTAGCCTCATTTTCTTTCAAAAAGTGTACTTTATATATTTATGATCCAGGGATGGTAACTCTAGACATACAGATAATTTTATATCCAGGCCTTGATTCCTGAAAGCAATAATGCAGGTGAATGTAACCCGATCACCTTAACCCCAGTAAAGGCTCCTGGTCTGCGTTTGACGGAGAGTTTGGATGGAATTCAATTCAGCAAAAAAAAAAAAAAATCAAAGTTTTTCTGGAGGAGGGAACAAATGTTTTGCTCTAAATAAAGAATAAAAAAAAAACAAATATAAGGTTAACTTTAACGTTGATGAGTGATCTATACATTTGATATTTACATATATATATATATATCTTGTCAACAATGATAGGATAACAATATGACAGCTTTTAGTTGAGATAGAGTATTTGCCTGTCATTTGTATTTTCTTCATTCATGTCGAGAAATATCTCTAACGACTCTTCAGTTCGTAACTGAGAACGAGCTTCTGCATTATAAGCTTGTCTGGCCTGCGCTTGTAGTTGGCTAAAAAAGATGAACATTGAAATTTAAATTTTAATCTAGTAGACTAAAATTAATGAGTTATTTTTTTTTTCTCAGGCTCTTCTCTCATTGTGTCACACAATGATAAGTAAATTGAAATTTTAATCTTCAAAAACAGAGAAAGTACATTGCGCACAGACAGATCTGGAAAACTATATAAGAGATGTATATTATCAGAAAAATAGAGTTTGAAGATTCCAATTCAAAACTTCCGGAAGGACTCTGCAAATCCTTCATGACATAAACTGTAAATAGGAATTATTTATCACTTTTATTGTGAAAATGTTTTTTCTTACTTAGTTCCTGGAAGTACAATTGATTTCTGATGATGGAGTCTGGAACTGCTTCCTCCTCGTATGTGTTTCAAATAACTTGCCAATAAGACCTGACAAAAAAAAATTTCAAACACATAAGGAAGAACCAGTAACAAAATTTCTAGTCTGAAATGAAATGTTTGAATCAGTAACACCCCTTTAGTAATAATATTATAATTGATGTTTTGGAATTTATTTCACCCTATTTTGTTTTTAATTATGTGAAATGCCTTTTTCTGTAATGTAAACTAGATGCTATGTAGTTACAACATTTTCTTTTTACTTAGCCTTTATGTTGTTAATCTCACAGTTTAATGCAAATAGCTTGTACTCATTTGCAGTTTCATTTAAACATAAATCCCCGATGGGATATCAGTCAAAGCCATGAGACATCAACACAAAAACCCCTCAAGTCTTAATTACCTGAATCGACACCAAGTACTTTAGATCAACCAACTGAAACATTCCATTATGCCTATTTCACTGTTTGTCTGTGAAAAACAAGAAAATATAAGTTTATTAAAATCCTTAGTTTATGGTAACTAAAATAATTTGTTCATTTTACAGTTTCGTAGCAAGTTTAATAATAGTTATTAATTTATTTTCAGCTGATGATGGTGGTTTTGAAACTCAGGTCTATAAGAATAATGTCTGCAAAACTCCCAATTTAAATTTGTTGGCTAAAAGAAGTGTAATATTTCAAAATGCATTTACATCTGTGAGCAGTTGTTCCCCAAGCCGATCTACTATTCTGACAGGTCTACCACAACATCAGAATGGAATGTATGGACTTCATAACGATGTTCACAACTTTGTGTCATTCGATGCTGTCAGAAGTCTGCCATTTATTTTGCATCAGCATAATATCCACACAGGTAAGATACTTTGCTGTTTTTTTTTATATAAATTCAATGCTAGATTGAAAAGTAATAATGAACTGTTCTTCAAAACTATCGGTTACCTGGAAAATAAATGAAATCAAGTATTCAGATTGGTAATTGAGTCAGTTTGGAGCTCGTCTATTTCTGCAGACTACCATCCCCCCCCCCCCAAAAAAAAATAATAATCAAACAGGTCTCATTATCCAACCAAACAACAAAACATCAATGTAATCAAGGGCCAGTTACTCTAACGCAGGTTCTTGGTACTGATGTCGGGTACTTGGTAGTTGCTGGTGAGTTCGTAGTACATCACTTACTGATCTAAGTTAGCCTTTCATACTTATAGAATCCTACAGACTTTGGATTCTCAAAATGATGGTCCAGATGAATCATGATATAATTAATATAAATTAGATCTGCTGTTTATAATTAATATTCTAGTAAACTGGCTTTACATCTTTTTGGAATCAGTGGCTAGACTACCCAGGTAGGCTTTCAACATTCGAAAAGTGACAGTAATGGAAATAATACATAACTCTGCTTTAAGAGAGAATTTAAAGCCTTTTTTTTTTTTTTTTTTTTTTTTAATTCCTTGTTTTTTATTTCTTAAAGTTATGCTAACTATATAAAGGAAACTTCTTTATAAATTATAATAGTTATCGAAAACAATCAATCTTCCTTCATATTTTTCATTCACTAAAAACTGATTAAATCAACAAATATGTTAGGTTGTTGAATTGTATTCATTGAATATTTCAATCTATTTAATTTCTAATATAATTGAAACATATACAAATTTAAAAAGATTTTTTGTTGTTGTCAGTGAGTTAAGCTTCTGATACTTCACTGTGGCAATTTTTGTTATAATGCAGATACAAATTTCTCTGCATAAAACACATGAAGAAATTTCCAAACATGAAAGATATACATAGTTTCTTATCCATAAATATGCATACCACATTTTAAGAAGAGCCATTCCATGTTTCAAAAGTTTTTAGTGAGACAAATGAATACACGTACAGAGGTATGTATTTTATAACCAAACTTTCATTTGAGAAGGAGTCTAAAAAGTGAGAAGGTCATGTTCGAAAAAAAAAAAGGAAGTTTTTAAGACTTATCATTTTTATATTTCTTCAGTGTTTCATTTTCTTGATATATTTTGTATTAGTGCAAAGACACCTGGAGGTTAAAATAATAAGTTTTAATTATTATTATTTTATTACATATGTCCAGGCTCTTGGCACTTCTGCCTTTGGCCACATCAAGGATGAGCTGTTAGCCAAAGAATCATTGCCCAGTGTAAGCCATAGGAGGCAGTTCACATTATACCCGCAGAAACAGACAAAACTCAGAAGAAGAAAGATAAACATCCATGCTGACCCCACCCCTCGTTCGACCCATCTGTCTCGTGAAAGGTCGCTGCTTTGACCACAAGGTTATGCTAGAATGGCAGTACTTTGAAAATTCTAATATACAAGATGAGCTATCTGAAGTGTTAAGATTATTTTCTTGTTTATAAGAAACATAAAAAGATAGGATTTTGCTATACCATTTTCACTACAGTTCAGTTCATGAAAGGAGAGCTTTTGATGACGTAATTTCCTTATAGATTGATGTTTCCAGGACGTAACAGCGCCATCTATTGCTAAAATCCGTAACTGAATTTTATAAAAATTACGAAAACATTCTGGTTTTTGTATTTTCTACAGTTACGAATGCATAATAATAATTAAAATTGAAATAATTAAAAACGTTCCACACTATTCCCCTTGCTTGGCTATGCAAAGTTTGTCCTTTCTTGGTCACGCTTATGCGATCACAAAACAACGCCATCTTGGACTGACTGCTCGGCGTTCAAGTTGATGACGTCATGACTGGTGACATTTCTTCCAGACAAAATCAATCGCCACGTAATGACCATATATGGCAAATCATTTTTTTTTTTTTTTTTTTTTTGCAAAATATTATAGATTTTGTGGATTAATGACTATACAAGGGCCATTCCGTGTTACGTGTGTGACATTTGGAGAACATTTTTTTCTAATTAATCAAGGATTTTTCAATATATTTCTTATTTAAAAATCCAAACAAAAGTTCTGTAAAATAATATACACTTTACCATATTCTTTTATGCAGAAACCTATCAGTTTGACATAATAGTTATTTTTTAAATAGCTTTTTAAAAAACGTTACGTGTGTGACTTAGGAAAAAAGCAAATTTTGAGTAATGACATTAAATGATATATTTCTGTGAGTTTTATTGCCACACATTTAAATTAAAAAATATGGTAATAGTTTATTTACCATACCATCTAAAATCACAGTTAAAATTTAAATTTAATAAATAATTGAATAAATGAAAATTAAAAATCTGCGTTACGTGTGTTACACCCTGATCGTTACGTGTGTGACCATGTGAATTCAAAGTAAAAGATTGCTTTTAAAAATGCATGAGGATAAAAATGTATTAAAATATTATATGATATTTAAACATTTATACAATAAGTCAATCAATAATTATTTTTATTAATGTTTATTTAACATTTCAAATCAACTTTAAGTTATTTAAATCAATTCTTATCTGAACAGAGTTACTTATAAAATTGAAACATCATCCAGTCTAAACATCCCTTTGTTAATTATCTAATACAAAAGAAACTTAACAAAAGTTAAAAGTTAAAAATTTAGAGTAATATTCTCATTAATTACGTCAGCTATTGATAAAAGTTTTAACATTTTTAATACTGAATAATCTATATTTTATAAGTTTTCTAATCTTACACCAAAATTATTATTCAATTTAAAGATTAAAAAGATTTTTAACCAATTGTATCTAATTATTTTTTTCATTATTTTGATTATTTTTTTTTCCCTATTGACATTATAAATGTTATTCATAATTATTGGGTGAGTGCAAAAGTTCTACCCGTTTTTATTACCCATAAAGAAGAGCAAATAAACGCAAAATGAACAGCACCTATTATTGTGCATAATCCCCATTGCTATCTAGGACCTCTTGCCATCTTTCTGGTAGGAGATGAATCCCACGGCGGTAAAATTCCGGCGGTTTCGAGTCAAAAAATCTTGGATGGCAGTTTTCACAGCATCAAGATCATCAAAGATTTTCTGACTGAAGGAATTGTTCAACGCACGAAATAGGTAATAGTCAGTTGGTGCCAAGTCTGGAGAATAGAGACGGTGGAGTAAAACCTCCCAACCAAAGCCCAGTAACTTTTGGCGAGTGATGACAGCAGCACGTGGCCTGGCGTTATCGTGAAGAAGGATAACACCGCGACGATTGATGAGATCTGGCCGCTTTGCTACCAAATTTGAATGCAGCCTGTCTAACTGTAGACAGTAGAAGGCAGCATTGATGGTTTGGTTGAGTGGCAGGACCTCCCAGTGAATTATTCCCTGCACATGCCACCCACACACTCAATAACACCTTCTTGGGATGAAGTTCAGCTTTTGAAGTCGATGCAGGCAGATCAGAAGGGCGACACACAGTCCTACAACGCTTTACGTTGCGGTACATAACCCACTTCTCATCTCCTGTCATCTCCTTGACAATTCGTGTCAAGAATGGGTCATTTTTGTACCAGGAAAGCAAGGAAACACAGATGGCGATTCGGCCATCCCGTTGCTTAGCTGTCAGGTTATGTGGACTCAACCATCCAACTTTCTCGTAAAACTCACTTTACCGGCCGTCTCTCGACCGTTGTCCGGTGTACGTTGAAGGTCTCCGCTAATTCTTGCATGGTTGGGTTCAGGCTGTTCCTTATGGCTTGGTCAATATCATCCTCTCCAACGTGTGATGGCCGTCCACTCCTAGCCTGATTTTGGCAGCTTCTGTCTCCTTCCCTAAATTTACAAAATCATCGACGACATGTGCTTTCGTCTATTGCATCCTCCCCATAAACTTGACAAACATTGCGACATGCTGCAGCTGCCGTACTCTTTTTATCGAACTCATATAACAAACAATGTCTTACATGCTCCTTCTCGCATTCCCTCTGAAATTTTTTTTGAGATGATAGACTTTGTGAGACACGATGCATTTATATGTGAGGCATCCACACGTTTGATTGGCAGACGATTTGCTTCATTACAATGTCATGTGTGAGGGCAATTCCATTGCAAATTTTCATAACCAAAAATGGGTAGAACTTTTGCACTCACCCAATATTTTATAAATAATTTTTTCTTTAATATTAAGTATTTTAAATTTGTTCCTAATCTTGTTTGGTTTTTTTTACAAATTTTTTTCAAGATTTATTTCAAAATCTGTCACACATGTAATAAAATGTTACGTGTGTGACATATTTTGAAAGTTGTATAATTTTTTCATTTTTTAATAGATTTTTATATAACTTTACAAAAGTCATCTTAATATTTAGTTAAAAGAGAAACATAAGTTTTGTATTAAAATTTTGACTAAATTAGAAGTTATAAAAACTTTTTAGATTCAAATGTTACGTGTGTGACAATAGTTTTATCATGCCCTTTGCAAAAGTTTTCTGAACTATTAAATTTTTTACAAAATATACACTTCTAACTCTATTCACAGTCTTGAGTATTTCATAAATTGATTTCTATCATTTAAAATAAATAAAGTATGCAAAATATTTTTTAAATTCAGAAATCATCAGTATACTTTAATTTCATCATTCTGCAATTTTTTATGTACTTATATATTAAAAGGTATTTTTTTAAATGAAATTTTAGTTTAATAACAAAAATTTTTGCATCATGAGAAAGAGCACAGTTTTTCCTACAAATAAAATTCATTAACATTTTTCTATGTTAAAAAATATTTTTTTGCTCTCTGCACGGAATGGCCCACTAACTTAAATCCTTTGGGTTTTTTTTTTCAGTTTAGGAAATTCCAACTTGTCTGTTGATCTGTTCATTTCATACCACTTAATATATATCTTTTCAGGCATTCGTAATTTCTCATATATCAGTAGTAGTTTATCTTGGAAACCAAAGTGTACACAGTAGCATTTAAAAGACAGGATTAGCTTTTTGCTACCTACAGAAGTCTTGAGAATCAATATCCTTTACATCTGTCAGTTTTAATAAGCAGTGCAACTATAAAGTAACTGACAAACAATGTAGTCCACCTACCCCTCTACCAAAAGAAAATCAGCATTTATTTAGTACTTTTAGGGCTTACAAGGCTTACTTCAGAAGTTCTGATTACAATAAATGTTAATTAAGACACTATATTTACAGACACTATATTTCTTTTTGATATGTTTCCATTAAAAAAAACAAAAAAAACACTTAAAAATGTAATTATTTCAATGTAAAAGAGTGAAATGACAAAGTAGATTTATATTATCTAAATGGAGCTTTGTTCTCATTTCAGGAATCATTGGAAAAAAACACATTGGACCTAAATCAGTTTATTCTTTTGACTTTGAAGAGACAGAAGAAAATAATTCAGTTCTTCAAGTTGGCAGAAACATTACCCGTATGAAATTATTAGTAAGAAAATTTTTTCACCAACAACAGAATGACTCAAGGTAAAAAAACATTTCATAAAGAATATCAATAAAAGTAGTTAATTTTGATGTGTAAGTTATTCTCACCACTAATTACAACATTGATGGTTTTAATGTAGTTAGACTTGATTAGAATTGTGGTACTGAGGTAGAAAAGTAACTAAACTTAAGAATGTATTATAATTTGAACAATTATTTATTTGAAAATAAAAATTATGCACCTTAGAGATTAAATAAGAAAATAAAATAAAAGTTACCACACTATAGAATTTATATATATTATATCTGAAATATCATCAGAAGATAGCCCTGATTTAATATAAAATATTTTTAAAATATGAATAGAATACAAGTTGTGGTCACTCACAAATTACTGCAAATAAGCAATTAGCATTAGTTTCACTGAAGACTTAAACGATTCCTTTCCACATTATATTGACCAGGGCCATCGCATGGTTTGTTGGCACCCGGGGCAAGATTTCGTCAGGCGCCCTACACTTGATATCCCCCCCCCCCCCCCCCCCCCCCCCCCCCCCCCCCCCCCCCCCCCCCCACCCCCAAAAAACCAACACAAAAAAAAAAAAAAAAAAGACACTCCAGTTCAACAACCAAAAAAAAAAACGTAATTTCCAAATTTTTTTTATTTTTGCCGTTGCTGCGGCGCCCAGGGCGATCACCCCGGTCGCCCCGCCCACGCGACGGCTCTGATATTGACACAGCAGCATAACTATTGATCTCATTTTCAATATTTTACTTTCAAAATTAATTGCAATGTAAAGATTGAAAGAAAATTTGCACTTCTGCATCTCTGGCACTTTTTGTAATTAATTTAAATGAAAATATAGGACAATTGTTTTGAGTATCCATCATTACACATTGCTCTTCATTTAATAATTAGCAGCTTTACAAAACAGTAAAAATTATAACTAAGCTAACCACGTTGATTAAATTAATTTTTAAAATGCTTACTCTAGCAATGGTAAGTTTTAAAAATATTGGTGAGTTTAATTTTGCTAATGTTAAAAGTTTTTAAATGTCCAAATTCTATTTTTTTTAGAAAGTTCTTTTTATATATTGCTTTCCATGATCCCCATCGTGGGTACCATTCAAATCCTGAATATGGAATATTTTCTGAGAAATTTGGAAATGGAGAACCTGGTATGGGAATCATACCCGACTGGAAACCTATTTATTATAAGCCAGAAGATGTTATTGTTCCATATTTTGTTCCTGATACTCCTGCCGCAAGGATAGACATAGCAGCACAATATACAACAATCAGTCGATTAGATCAAGGTAAGTACAGTCTGCATAAATTTTATGGAAACTGTGCCTTATTTAAATGGGCAGGGGCTTGCACAATTACCAGATGTCACAGTTTTCTATTAGTTACCATTGTTTCAAGAAAGTTTCTCAGGAATTCAAAATATACTGATTTTTTTTGTTTGTTTTTTTTAAAGAAAATATAAAGTTTCTAAGTGAACTAAACCATAGGTATTTTGTTCCTAACTTTTATATTAGTTTCTCCAACAAACTATCAGTTTAATAACTAATAGTTATCAGGGACCTAAAATAACAATAAAATAACTTAACAGTAATTTGTAAATCAAAAAATATTTTAGTTTTTAGTTTACTTGATGTAATTTGCTTTTTTTGAAGAAATAAAGCATTTTTTTTTATGTTACCTATGCAAGGCTTTCGGAGCAAAGCAACTGTAGCAGGTGTATAACATAATTTGTAATTACATGCCTTTTTTACCAACTGGAAAAGTTTCAAAGTGATCACACAATTACAATTTCTGCATCATCCACGCCAACACAACTCTTTTTTTGAAACCCTCGCACAGCATTGGTATTGTTGATGGTTATTAATAATAATATTTATTGTCAATTTGAATTTCAAGCATGAATAGTTGACTTTATCTATCCTTTCTTTTCAGGAATTGGACTTATTTTGAAGGAGCTCAAAATGGCTGGATTTCAAGATAATACTCTGGTAATTTACACATCAGATAATGGGATTCCTTTTCCAAATGGACGCACTAATTTGTATGATCCAGGTTTGTTTGTTTTTTGTGTTTGTTTGTGCCATATTAGGAGAATTTAACTAGAGTAATATATTTAATGAAAACATATTCATTCACTTTCTTTGTTTTTTGAATATGATCTGAAAGTAAAAGAGGTATTATGAATAAAAAAGCCCTAGCTTCCTGACTGCATTTCCCGACAACATAGTGCCTGTCTTTTTGGTCAAATTGAGATTGTCTATTGGGATTGTCTCTTAAATTATCAGGAAGACATTTGGGTGACATAAATAAATAATTGTAAAGAAATATACACTGGTTTGTTTAATGTAGTACTTAACACTCTACTAATAGCAGATAGTATGTGATTTGTCATTGAGATCAGTAATGATTTTAATTCGTTTAACTGAATCCTTAGGTCTTTCATTTTGAGTCATTTTTTTTTTCAATTGTTTCTAATGTAGACATATTTTCATGTATCACTTTAACCTCCTAAGGATACTGAATGATGATTCAGGGATGTATGTTGAGACTGGGATGAGTAGCAGTAAACATTCAAACTTCATTGCTCTGTTGTATATCCTTTATGTATGCTTCTTTTTTTCAGAAATTTGAGAATGTAGTTCAAACTACTAAAATAGCTACCTTTTATGCATTATTATGTCTGTCGTCATATCTCAGTGCAAAAATATCTTTGTGGATCAAAGATTAAAAGTTTCCTCACTTGTCATTGGTTTTGCTGGTATTAAACTATTCAGCCGTAAAATTCTGATTCAAATTTCAAGATGAAACAATGAAGTAACTGACACTTCAATGTTTAAAGAAAACACTTTGATACAAGAGTGCCTGCACTGGTAAGGAGGGAAAGCGTTTGCCCTACCCTGGAATTTTCAATTTAAATGAAAGTTGTAGAATTTCTTTTTCTCTCAAAAGAACTAAAAGACAGAAAACTCATCATCATCATCAGTCCTTAGCTGGTGATTGGGATGCAGATTTACCTTGCAGCCAATACACTGCTGTAGGTGCCGTAGGATTCGATGTATTATTTACAATGTCTTTCCAGAAGACAGAAGACTAATAAATTTTATTATAACTAGATAAGAAACAAAACACATGTTAAATTTTTAAAATTGAATCTAAAAATTTTATCTTCACTGTTTTCGAATTTGTCTCTTGTCTAATGATTTTTAACACATGTTAAATTGAAGTTTTACTGTAACTAATAACTTATTTAAGTTATACTAGCAACCTGCAAAACTTTTATTGATCATGTGACCTTGGATTCAGAAGTCATTTTCTCAGTCGTGTGACCTTCGTTTGTGTGTTTTTGTTTTTTTTTTGTTTTTTTTTTTTAAGGACGGGGGAAATGCATTTACGCATACCAAGGAATTGGTAATGTGAGACTCAGTCATAAAAGACTACTACTAACTAAAACCCTACGTCCGACTTCCAAAACACCCTACACGGAACCACCGTCAGGTACTACATCGCGTAGGGCAGAATGACTAAAAGTCCGTCTCAGATATCATTTCGCAACTGATCAAGTCTGATTTTCTCAGCCACACGAAGTTTCCGTATAATAGTGGCAGCATAGTCAGCCACTGCCGTTCAATTAGCCTGGGAGATAGTCATCAAGCCAACGATGTTCTCTGGAGTCACACGCTGTCGAAGGGATTTCTTCAGGTCATTTCTATCTTCATGGAAGCGTGGGCAGACAAAGAAGACATGCTCCACATCCTCGTCCAAGAACTGGCAAGTCGGACATGATGCACTGTCGGCAATTCCGAAGCGCCTCTGGTACGCTAGAAAACAACCATGGCCACTTAATAGCTGAGTCAGGTAGTGATCCACCTCACCATGCTTTCTTTCCATCCATGTTGCAATATTAGGTATAAGATTATGAGTCCATCTTCCACTGGTCGATGAATCCCATCGTCTCTGCCATCTTTCTGTTGTCTTGCTTTTCACGGCCTTCCTGATCTTGGGTCGGTCAGCGTCACGACGTTCACGAATACCACTGCATATCGCGCTTCTCTCACTTGCTAAGAGATCGATAGGCGGCATCCCTGCTACGACGCAAACGGCATCATACGAAACTGTTCGAAATGCACAAGCGACCCGTAGAACGCATTTCCGGTGAACCGAAGTCATTTGACATACATATGATTTAGTCTCCATGGCATGGAACCAGATCGGAGCCGCGTAGAGCATGGTAGAGATAGTCACACTGGACAGGAGTCTTCGTCGGCTCTGCCGAGGTCCTCCGATGTTCGGCATGATCCTAGCCAAGGCGTTGACCACTCGTGCAGACTTTTCACTCACGATTCGAAGATGTTCATCGAACTGAAGCCTTGCATCAATCTGAACACCTTGATATCTGAGAGAATTTTGCGACAGAATGTCATGATCACCCACAGTGAGGGTAACGATCTCCCTCGCTTTCCTGCTGGTCACAAGAACCGCCTCTGTCTTGTGATCTGCTAGTTGTAATCCAACCGTTGAGAGCCACTGACGGATCCTGGCAACAGCCATATTCGATGTTAGGGTGACAACTTCCAGGTGTTTCTCAATTACAACCAATGCAACATCGTCAGCGAACCCCACTACAGTCACTCCCTCGGGCATTGGCAGCTTGAGTACTGCGTCATACATGATATTCCAAAGCAAAGGACCAAGTACTGATCCCTGTGGAACACCGCCAGTGATGTTGTAGGTTTTCATTCCGACTTCGGTATTATACATCAGGATATGATCAGTGAAGTAACTCGCAATTATTTTCCTGATGTACGCTGGAGCCTTCATTGAACTCAAAGTGTTTAAGATGCAGTTCCAGTTTGCTGAATTGAACGCATTCTTCACATCCAACGTTATTATGGCACAGTACTCTTTTACTCCTCCCTTCCAGCGTTTGCCCTCAATGGCCTCTCGAGCCAAATCAACAACAACCCTTACAGCGTCTATTGTAGATCTTGATTTCCTGAAACCATTCTGATTTTCAGAGAGACCATGCGCTCCTTCACTGAATGCCTCCAGTCGATTGTAAATAATCCTCTCCAATACCTTACCTGCCGTATCCAACAAGCAAATTGGCCGATAGGGCTATGGATCATTAGGTGGCTTGTTACCTATAGGCAAAAGTACGAGCAACTGCTGCTTCCACAGATTTGGAAACACACCCTCTCGTAAACAAGCATTGTAGACGTCTAGAAAGAGCTCAGGTCTACACCGGATGGCGGTTTTAAGAGCAATATTTGGAACGCTGTCTGGGCCAGGGGCTTTTGAGTCACCAATCTTTCCGCAGGCCTTTATCAACTCATCTTTTGAGATAGATGACACATCTTCACATTCTTGAGGTGGAACTTCCAAAACTATCCCCGGTTGTTGTGGAAAAAGAGTAGACACAATCCTGCGCAGCAAATCAGGGCAGGTCGGAGGTGATAAGGAGCTACTTTTTATTTTAGCCATAACTGTCTTATATGGTCTACCCCATGGGTCACTATTAACCTCACTACAAAGTTCCTTCCAAGCACTCTGTTTACTGACTTTAATGGCCTTCTTGAGAGCACGGCTGGTTCCTATGTGCTGTTGTTTCAACTCGTCATAGTTTTCTCGTCCATGGGCTCGTTGTGCTAGTCTTCTTGTGTGGTGACATTTCTTTCGAAGCTCCGCTATCTCAGCATTCCACCAATACACTGGATGGTGACGATTTCCTCTGCCTTGTCATCGATACCTCACAAGCATCAGCGACAAGTCGCATAAGCCGTGACGCCTTGCTATCAGCAGATCCCGAAAGCACCAAGTCCTCCTCCATCATTGCAATGAAGGATTCACGATCAAAAGACCTAACGTTCCATCCTCTTGGAAGTGTGGGTCCCAACCTTGACACACCAGAAGTGGAGATCTCGAAAATTATGGCTTGATGGTCGCTGTGAGTATAGTGACTACACACTTCCCACGACGTAACACGAGAGGCCAAACAATCACTTGTAAATGTCACGTCGATAATGGAACTATTACCATTTCTAATGAACGTTGGTATTGAGCCGGTATTGAGGAGAACAACATTTTTGTGTGTGTGTGTGTGTGTGTGTGTGTGTGTGGTGAGAGTGTGTGACAGAAAAGCCAACCATTTGGTCTTCTATAAGGAATGGTTCAGCAGTTGACCTTAACTCATGTGACTTACGGTTACCCCACATCAATGAAAAATTTGAAATGTAGGCATCTTTTTAATAGTATATGTAATATTTGACACCTTATTTGTATTTCTATGTCTTATGCTTTCGGAATAACAGGCAGAAAAAAACCAACAATATTTTCTTTTATATATATATATATATATATATATATATAGATAAGTAATCATAATAATATAAGTAATTACTTATATAATGTTAGTATAACTAATCACTTATATATAATTAAAAAAGGGGACCAAACACACTAAAGTAAATATAAATACATTTACAAAATTCATATTCGTCACATGCACATGTTCCGAGGTATCTTATAAAAACATCTTCTTCAGGTGCATGTGACGAATATGAATTTTATAAATGTATTTATATTTACTTTAGTGTGTTTGGTCCCCTTTTTTAATTTGATACTACTACGCACCGTATTCATGAATCACTTATATATATAAGTTTGCGTATATTTATTTTATACAATTTTACAATGTAAAGTACAATTTTTACAGGCTTTTTTTAACACTGCCAGTATATTCCCCCTGCCCTCTCGAAAAAACTCCTGTTGGCACTCATACTTTAATGCTGTCTTTTGGTTTTTGAAAAGATAAACATTTATCTTGATGAATACCATTTTCATCAGTGCATTTAAGAATACTTCATTTATGAAATAACTGCAGTCCATCAGGCTATTTGGGCTAACTTCTCCCCATTCTCCCAAATGGGCCAAAATTTGACTTTCAAGTCTCAATGTCTGTTTTCAGTGTGTAATCATAATGAAAGCCTCTGGAAACCATACAGTATTCTACTTCAGAATTATACCTTCTGCATCAGTGTGATAAAATTTTATTGTTGTGAAAGCTAAAAGGTCAAATGACTGCATCTGAACATCATTTGCTTTAGCACTGCATTGGAATGTTTTAATTGCGACTTTTTCAACATGAACTCTGTCAGATCATAATAGTTTGAATAAACTAATAGCAATGAAAGGAACTGAACTGACCTCCTAATTGGATCAATCAATTTTTTCAGAAAAGGGGAAAAAATGTAAGCTGTTTAATAAGAAAAAAAAATGAATTTCTTTGATATTCTTTCTAATGTTTTGGTAGAATGACAAAACTAAATGTTGAGAGATCATTTATTCATATAAAGATATTATTGAGTCGACCACCAATTACCTTTCTCCAATTGCTTCATAATAATTAGCATTTTTTCCCTTTAAACTTATATTTTTTTACCTATGTCTGTGTTTTGTATGTAATGTCTGCTTCTAAGCCAAGTGCTAGTCATTCTACATTTTTTACCTTAATCAAGGATTTTTTCCAGTTTCTTTGATAAATACTTAATTTTTTTTTAAAGGCTTCAATTTCTTTTGCACCTTTTATTTTATTAGTTAGTTAATAAAATGCCTGACCAGTGAAGGATCAAAATTTTTCTTCAGTTTCTTTTTTTGTAGCATATCCATACTCTTTATTCTAAAATAATGTTTTATGAATGTCCTCTTTACAGCCTCCTTCCCTTGGAATGTGAAGCTTCTCAAATCAATTAGCCTATATGCAGGTCTCTCCCTCCCCCACCAATCACTTGTCAACCGCTGGATGAGACTTCATGAAACTTCTGACATTTAGCACATTATAGTTGGCTGATATTTTTTACCTTTTTTGTATGCTTTGTAAGAAATTTTTTTAAAGAAGTTCTGTTAGTTAGATTATCTTGATATTTTTTGTGTGCATATATACAGACTCTTTCAAATTTTTGAAGTCATCAATTAAGGATAAGAGACAACCTAACGTTTTTGAGAAATTAGCACAATGATAATATTTTATTTTTAAATTAAGAACAATGTATACTGTTAATAAGACATTTAAAAATATTACATTCCATTTTTTTTTAATTAGGAATTGCAGAGCCTTTATTAGTGTCCTCACCATTTCACAAATCCAACTGGGGACAGTCTTCCGATGCTTTAATTAGTCTACTGGATATTACACCAACTATATTGGATTGGTTTCAGATACAATATCCTAAATATAGCTTGACAAAGAAAGGACCTTTAGTTCAACTTTCTGGAAAATCCTTATTGCCATACTTGAAGCAAACAACTCGAAATGATGTAGAACAGGTAAGATTTATTTTATTTTATATGCCTGTTGGCCAGGGCCGGATCTAAAAATTGTTGCCCCCCCCCCCCCCAGCAAAAATCCTTCACGGGTCCCGAATTTTCGTTACTCATTTTCTTTATCTGTAAAAAAACGTCATTATAATTTTTTATTACCTATAGTAAATAAAATTTTTTATTACCTATACTACTATTATTTAAATTCCTCTTTCCTTTCAGATCTTTGGAAGTCACAGTCTCCATGAAATCACCATGTATTTTCCTATGAGATTAGTTCGGAATAAACAGTATAAGCTGATTCATAACTTAGCATTTCAAAGCCCTTTCCCTATCGATCAAGACTTTTACATATCTCCTACGTTTTTGGATTTACTGAACAGAACACAAACAGGACAACCAACAGGTTGGAAAAAAACACTCAAAGAATATTATTATCGCAGTGAATGGGAATTATATGACATTAAAAATGATCCTCAAGAACTAAATAATCTTGCTTTTAACTCATCCTATTTCAACATCAGGCAACAATTGGAAACTGTGTTAATTCAATGGCAGCATAATACATCTGATCCCTGGGTTTGTGCCCCACATGGAGTATTGGAACCTGTCTTTAATGCCACAGACTCTTCTAAACAGTTCACCTGTATGCCTCTGTATAATTAAATTATAACATCTTTATCTAGAAAAGTCACGATAACAGTTAATTAAGAAGAAATATATTAGATATAACAGAAATCTAAACTCTTTAAGCATTTCTGCTCTTGGTTCAAGGTGCTACGCACAATAATTCTATGCATTCTTGATCAGAACATTACGAACCTTTATTACCAAGTAGGGTTTCTGTTATTACAAATGACAGCATTGATTCTAAGAAAAGCCTGATGTCATTTAGGTCCAAAGCAAAATCTTGCACAACTCTGTGATCATCGATAAAGAGGATTTCAATGGCTTACAGATCTTTCCAGTATAATCCCACACTTAATAAGGTACTCTTTAAACTCACTGCTTTCCATCGATACAAAATAATGTATAGTAAGACTCAACAGACCACATCACTTTCTTCTACTACTATAATGTCTAATCACATTCTTGGCACCATTATATTATTCTGTTCTTTTGCTGAGACTAGGGGCAGGCAACTTGCAAGGCTATTTTCTTCAACTTTGTGCAGGCTCCAAGCCACAACAGATGGACTCTGATCTTTGTTGAAATCAGATGTCAATTACAGCACACTTCTTCTTCTTCTTCGCCCTTTTCCCAGTTTTTTTTTTTTTTTCTGGGGCATTTTTCAGCTCAATAAAATACATAAGCTACAATGACAATGGGTGTGCCACTTCTTAAAGGCATGTTAAAACTACTGCCAGCTGAAAGAAAGCTAAGTAAACATCCATGTATCGGGATTCAAACCCAGGTTCAAGCAGATCAACCTCGGGGGAGGCCTGAATGGCCACACTAACAAACCATAAACTCCTCTTCAGAATAGAACAGAAAGTATTGCTTTCTGCCCACATTTCTATCATTTGGATTCAGAAGATTCATTTCTTTTCCAGTCACTAAAAACTTTCAAAATGGTTGTTTTTGAGAAGTGATTATTTCTTTTATCTTGTTAATTGTGGCTCCTGCTAGATGTGCAGTGATTATTAGGCCTTTTTTGAATTCTGACATCTTGCGTTTTCCCCATTTTTAATGAACAACTGGAACCAAATAGTTGGTGCACTATTTGTAAGACTCACTGCAATGCATCAGAAGAATACATTGCATTTGAATATACAGTCGGATCTCTATTTAACGAAGTCGCTAAATCCCGAAAAAAAGTTCGTTATATGGAAAATTTGTTAAATAGAGATTCACCTTTTAAAATTACTTTAAACTACATAAAACAGATTTAAAATACATAAACAATAAATATTATTAAAAAAGTAATAATTTTAATGATATAAAGCATACATTACCACATGCGTAGTTACATTTTATTAATAAAGTCTGTTAATTTTGTCTGAGTTTTTTTTGAAAAAGTGTTAACGCTCATAGCACATCTCGTATCTTGGCAATGCACCAAAAACCTCTTCAGTATTTTCTTTACATTGTAATCCACGTCGGATTGTTTCAAATGATTTTAGCATTTCATCATATGAAAGTTTTTTGATTTCTGCATCATAATCATTTTCCATTTTCATGATCTTCATCGCAATTCATAGCTGTATTGTTTTTATTTTTCACACTGTCCAAAATATCCGATTCCGTTAGTGTTTTCTATGTCTCAACTTCAAAATCAAGTGAAAGATAATCATCAATCAGCACATCATCGTTAATTTTTTCTTTTTCCCTCAGCTTTATCCATATTTCTTTCATTTCCTCTAAGGGAATATTAATAATAAAAACATTTCACGGAGAAAAAAAAAATAGATACCACGAAAAAGTTCGTTAAATAGAAAATACATTTCGCTATTTGGAGGTTATTTTACGAAGAAATTAGCAAAATGTTCTTGGTTCCCAAAAAAAGTTCGCAAAATAGAGAAATTCGCAAAATAGAGGTTCGTTAAATAGAGGTCCGACTGTATTCTTTTTTCTTAATGTCAACTATTTTATGTTAAAGGTTCGTAACTTTTTAAACAGTGTTTGTAAATCTATTATGTCTCTAATTGAGCTAAAATTATCATTCATTTTATTAAAATATCAGTAAAAATGAATTAATTTTAAAGAAAAGCTGACCTGAACAAAATAAGGGAATCATAAAGAAAGATAACAACAAGTTTAACGTGCGAAAATAATAATGACAATACAATAAA